>JAJPUD010004819.1:102027-181722 GCA_023553655.1 Myrmecobius fasciatus | reverse complement strand
ATTTATCATATAATTTATCCAATTTAGCATGTATTAGATTACCTGTCATCTAGGGGTGGGGGTGGGGAGAAGGAGGGGAAAAGTTTGGGAAAAAAAAGTTTTTGCAAAGGTCAATGTAGAAAAATCACTCATGTTTTGTAAATAAAAAGTTTTATTTAAAAAAAAGATGAATAAAAAAAAAAAACCGAAAATAAATAAATAAATAAATAAGAGAGCTAGGGTTTTGTAAGGTCAAGTGATACACCCAAGAACACACAATAATAAGATTAGGATTTCAACCTAGCTCTTTTGATTCCAAACACAGAACTCTTTTTACTGTACTATACTATTTTACTCTTCTCTTTATGTAGAACAAATTTAATATCATTGACTATACCATCCTGAAGTAGTCATAAAACCTGAAACAAGTCCTGTTTCTTCATCTGCTTGGTTCCGTTACTGTTAAATGTGTATGCTGCATCTTAGAAAGATCAAACTTGCACACAAACTTGGGAAGAGACTAGCTACAACTTGTTCTTGTGATCAACATCTGCCTTCCCCTCCAATAGTAACCAGTTCATCTCTAGAGCCATTTACAGATTCTCAATCTATCCCACCTCCAAGATTCACAAATAAAGAGAGCCTGCTAGGAAAATCCACTCTCTACAAGGACACATAATACACAGAGGATTGTGAGAAAGCAGGATCCAGAAACTTCATAATAGATCAAAAGAACAGAAGAATCATAGTAAAGCAATCAAATAAGTAGAAAGGACATTTCTGAAAACTACAATGATATTCACAGTTTAAATTTCTATTGAGACCCTCTTTTTCCTATACTGAAAATGTTTGCCAGTATCAACTAATACTTTGATATCATTACTGGGCTACATGACATAGTCATATACACTCAAATTATAATCACCAATAAACTGCCAGAGATGTTACCTGGGTGACTGCCTCTTTGAAACATTGCAATGTGATGAAAAGAACAGTGAATTTCAAGTCAAAACATATGGATTTGAATCTCAGCTTTGCAAATTAATACCTTCATCACAGGTATATGTAATTAATCTCTCTTTTCTTCAGTTTACCCATTTGAAAAAATAAGTGTTGTACTAGATAACTTTTAAGGTCCTTTATAGCTATAAAGCTATGAATAAGTGGGATTTTTCAGACCTCAAGAGTTTTGTGTACAGCTTCTCAACCTCCAAGATATTAGAATCATAGATTTTGAGTTAGAAAGGACTTTACCATATCTAACTTAGTATGGCCATAATACATGTGAAAAAGTTGAACCTCAGAGAGGTTAAATGAAATGCTATAGCTCTCAGAAATAGTGGTGGAATCAGAATTCAAATCCAGGTCCTCAATTCCAAACCTACCTGCCTTTCCCCATCTGGCTATAAGTTTTGGTTATTCCATTTCCCCCACATTCTCAGTTCTCTAGAACCTATTTTTCCAGTTCATCATCTCTCATCCCTTCATGTTTTCCTCTTTTTTTGCAGTCTTTTTTTTTTATTCCATTCCTACCTTTCAGTCATGGATCTGATGTTAGCCCTTCAAAGATATACTTTCCCTCACCTTTGAATTCCTTCCCCACCTTGACTTCTTTTTGTACTTGTTCTGTCCTATATAAGTATATTGTACATACTTTATTATTCCAAATCTTGGACAATTTATATCATTCATCTACTTTCTTTTAGCAGAGTGCTGCCTGAGAAAGTCATGAAACATACCTAACAGAATGTACAAGAAATTTATAACCTATAACCTCAGTGGGTCCTTAATATTAACAAAAAAACCATTATTTTTATTAAGTCTCTATCACATTCACCACAGTGCTTAAGATTGTTTTATCTCTTCTCAAGCTCTCTACAGAGTCCTCATCTCCCACTCTTTCATTAGTTGATTTTGTTTTCTACTTTACTGAAAAGATTAGTGCTATCCTGCTCCCATGCCTTGAAACCTTTTCTACTCTTTCTGACTGCCATCCATTTCCACACAATTAAGACCTACTTCCATGACAAAGTTATTATCTTTTCCCCCATATTTTTGATCCAGTTCCCTCTGGTACCTTAATCTATCAATGATTCCTCCCTCTTATCTTCAATAATCACTCTAACATATTTTCTCATGTACCAAAAGACATATTAAGCATATTAAGCTTACTTCTTCCCTAGAAGTATCTTCCACACAACCCTTCTACTCATTCAAAATATCATGCTCTGTTTTTTCTGCTCTTTCTACTCAATCTTCATAAGTCTTTACTCACTGTTTCATATCCTCAACAATCGCCTTGGTGTCTGAAAAGTGGCTTCTTTCCCCAGGACTTTGCTTAAGTTTCTCTTTCCAGGTTGCCCCTGACATTCTAATTGCTAAATCCATGGTTTTTATAGGTGTTCATGCTCCTTGACCTTTCAATAGCATGTGACAATGTTATGAAAATTTTTTTGAGTGTTTCTCTTTCTATATTTCTAACTAATCTCATTTCCCCCCCATTGTCTTTTTTTTTTAAATTTTCCCAGTTGCATGTAAAAATATTTTTTGGTTATACATGTGCATTCATTATTTTTTATACATTTTCTTATGAATCACATTGGGAAAGAAAAATCAGAACCAAAGATGAAAACAAGAGAAAAAAAAAACAGAAGGAAGAAGTGAACATTGCATGTGTTGATTTATATTCAGTCTCCATAGTTCTCTCTCTGGGAGCGCATGGTTTTTTCTATCCAAAATTTGTTGGGATTGCTGAACCACTAGAGGAACTAACTCTGCCAGAGTTGATTATCTAACAATCTTGCTGTTGCTGTGTACAATGTTTTCCTGCTTCTGCTTGTTTCACTCAGCATCAGTTCATGTAAATCTTTTCAGGCCTTTCTAAAATCAGCCTGTTCACCATTTTTTATAGAACAATAATATTACATTAATTTCATATACAATAACTTATTCAGCCATTCCTCAATTAATGGGCATCTACTCTTTAACCAATTCTTTCCCACAACAGAAAGAGCTGTTACAATCATTTTTGTACATGTATATCTTTTTCTCTCTTTTATGATTTCTTTGGGATACAGAACTAGTAGTGGTATGCCTGGATCAAAGAGTATGAAGTTTTATAGCCCTTTGGACATAATTCCAAATTGCTCTCCAGAATGGTTTGATCTGATTAATCTCTTTTAAAAAAAATCTCTTTTGTAGGGCAGTTAAATGGATCACTGGAAAGAGCATCAGCCTTGGAGTCATGAAGACCTGGATTCAAATATGACCTCACACACTTAACATTTCTTAGTTGTATGACCTGGGCAAGTCACTTAACTCCAATTGCCTTGCCAAAACAAACAAACATAAATCTCTTTTGCTGGATTCTCTTCCTACTTCTTTCCCATAAGTCGGGCACCCCTCAAAGCTCTATCACAAATCCTCTTCTTTATTTTCTCTCTATGTAGTCCTTTATTTGACAATCTTAATCACTCCCTTTATCTGAATTATGGGAACTAAAGAAGAGGTCTACAAAACCTATATATCCAGACTCAACAATTATGATCTATTAGGCATTTCTGCATCAGTGTGTCACCTATCATAAATACAAAAGTTTTGAAGGAGGAAAAAGAATAGAAAGTATCCAATGATCTATTTTCTTTCAAAGCAAAATTTCAGTTTTTCAATTTAACTGTTTAATGACCTTGGCAATGCAATCTAATTTAATACATTTTTATTAAACACCTATTATTAAATAAAACACTGAGCTGGACATGAAGACAAAAATAAAATAGTCTCCACAAGCAAGATGCTTAAGTTCTACTGGGAGATAAATGTGTATAGAGATAAGTAAAAATAAGACAACTTAAGAAGAGAGCCAGTACTGACATCTGGTGAGATCACAGGAGACTTCACCAAGTTTTCATATGAACTGACCTTCAAGCAATATCTGATAGGCAGCTGATGACAGGGGCCAGGAATTCACTAGCCAAATTAATGATGTATATAAAAACGTGAATGTCATCTACATAAAAATAATCATTGAACCCATAATAATAAATGGCATCACAAAGAGAAAGAAAGAAAAATTAGAGAAAATAAAGATAAACCTAAGCACAGAGTATTAAAGACACCCACAATTAATTAGATTAATTGCTCTATGACTCCCCTAACATATACTATTACTTCTCAGACTGAAAAAAAAAGTTTTTAAGCCATCATTCCCATATGTTTTTCTTCCTCAATTCAAATGTTACTTTTTTTTTTAAAAGTAGAGACTAACTTTTCATGTTTTTATTCTCATAGCTTAGGTCAGTGCCTGGGATTTATTTATGTTTTAAATTTTTAATATCCATTCAGTAAATTTGTGTGGAATGAAAAAGAAAGAAAACGAGTGGATATGCAGGTAAGAAGAAAACCAGAAGAACAATCTCATAGAATCCAAAATGGGAAAAAAAAAAAAAAAAAAAAAAAAGGTGATCTGGGAGAAGGAGATGACTGGGAGAAGGAGATGCTGCAGAGACATCAAGAAATATGAGAACTGAGAAAAGGCTATTGGATCTAGAAGTTAAGAAATCATAGAAAATATTTAACAGAAAAACTTCACATAAAGTTTGAAGTAATGTAAATCAAATTATATGTGATTATAGAATGAATAATAAAGGAATAAGATTAGAGAAAGTAGTTGACACTAGTTGCCAAGAAGTGTTAGAGAGATATGTGGCAATAGCTTGAGGGGATGACAAGACAAAGTCAAAACATTTTAAAGGATATTGGGGACCTGACTATTTAGTAGTCAGTAAGAAGGAGTCAGTAGATAAACATAAATTGAAAAATAAGAAAGAAGGAATGATGAGGCATGCTTTAATTGTTGAAGAAGAAGCCAACATTGAGGGCATAAATACTGGCTGGTCTTTGGAAGAATGGCTCTTTCAGTCACTGAAGAAAAGGAAGAAATGAGTAAGGCTGTATCTGAAGATGTAGCTATAGATGAAAAATTAGGGAGGATTTAAAGGATGGCCTTGATTTTTCTATTTAGAGTAGGAGGCACAGTCATCTGCTAAAAGGAAGAGAATGAGTAGGATAGGATAAAGTCCAGGAAAAACTGTTGAGAGAAGCATAATAGAGCTCAAAACTACAAAAAAAAAAAAAAAAAATTAGCTAGCAAGTCATTTAACACCCTTAGGGTTTTAATTTTTGCATCTGTAAAGTGAGAACAATGGACTAAATTATCTCCAATGCCTCTTGAAATTCTCTATCTGATGTTAAAAATTTGAATCAATGCTTAGATTTCTGTATGAAATTTGCAGATGGCTCAAAAATCTGTGGACCAGGTCTGGGGTAGGGGCTGAGAGTAACAACTAGAATGAAATCTTAAGCATGCTTTTTAAAAAGAACCTTATAAGCTAAAATACTGTTCCAAGCAAAGTAAGATTAAAATTAAAGATAAATGTGAAGTATTACACTTGAAATATCAACTGAAACCATTATAAACTAGCATTAGTTGAAGGAATTAAGTAAAGAGGAAGCTCCATCTATGCATATGTATATATATAAACACACATATATGTATAATTTATATCATATATAATATCAATAGCATCATAACATCATATTTATGTCATATATGTATCATCTCAGTATATGACATTTTCTAATTTTTATTACAGTTGTTTATTTGCATCATTTTTTGTATGTCCAATTTTTAGCATACTATATATAATAGATGTTTAATAAACATAACTACCAAATTTCCTATGATTACCAAATCTTGTCTTATTACAATACCACAAATTTTTATTTTTTCTTTGCTACAAAGGTCCCGTGTGCTATTTTCACATCATATATGTGAATCACATTCAAATTTCTGTAGGATATAATGGATTTTGCAATAAAGATTCCTGTTGAAAATAACTTCTATGAGCATATTACATGGACTAAAGAATATAAGATACTACAAAAATTACTGTGGTTTACTTTCTCAGCTTTCCCTCCTACTTACTAAGTTCTTTCCTCATGAATTTAAGGCACCAAATAATGCTTGTATATTGTGTACTGGAACAGGATTTTTGTACTTAGAGAAATTTTGGGCCATGATTTCACAATTAATAAATTAAGTAGCAAAAGTTAAAATTCATAGAAGGTTCTCTATATTATAGATACTATATTTTAAGTAATGTGAAGCCACACTTTTAAAACAGCAGGAATATAAATATATGTCTTCCTAAGCACTCATTTGGCTGGCAGTAGGGAAAATCTAATGTTCTATAGATTACATCTTCTCACAAAACTCACTAAAAGCCAATGAGGTAATGTCGATGTTGCCAAACAAAGCAAGAATCTGGAAAGGAGATTCAAAAATTGGGAACAGTAGGTCTGTACCGGAAATTAAATTGCATTTGGAAGACTGTTTTAACAGAAAATAAATCTCCATCAAGGCAGAAAAGAAATCTTTAAAAGGATGAATAAAATCATCAAAATACATATATCCTTTTCTTATTTCAGAAAGTCTCTAGCCAAGTTTCCCTCCCCCCCTCCTTCCTATATCCCTTCATTCATTTATTCATTCATTCAAATTAGGATCATTCACAATAGATGAGAATAGAGAAGGAAGGAAAAAAAAAGGAGAAAAAAAAATCTACAATGTGCCAGGCACTGTGCTAAGTACCTCATTTGATCCTCAAAACAACTGTACAAGTAGATTTTTGTTGTTCAATTGTTTCAGTTATGTCCAACTCTCTGTGACCTCATTTTGAGTTTTTCTTGGCAAAGATGCTGAAAAAGTTTGGCATTTCCTTCTCCAGCTTATTTTACAGATGAGCAAACTAAGGCAAACAGTTAAGTGATTTGCCTAGGATCACACAGCTAGTAAGTATCTATGACCAGATTCAGTTCATGAAGATGAGTCCTCCTGATTCCAAACCCATTGCTCAATCTACTTTGCCATTTAGCCAACAACCCTATGACATAGGTGCTATTCTCATCTTCATTATACAGGTGGAAATTGAGGCCAACTGAGTTCAAGTAACTTGCCCATGCTCACAATGGGCTACTGCCTTCTCTCCCTCTCAGCAAATGACTTCATCTTCTTTGCTAGTAAATGTCTTGAGACTAATTTTCAATTCAGGTCTTCCTTCCTTCAGACCCAGCGAGACCATCACTGGTCTCTTGAGGTTATGTTTGCTGTCCAAGATCATATAGTCATAGTAGATTTTATAAAGTCAGCATATGGATCCAGATTGTCTCCAATTCCTATATTCAATCACTAATCCATGGCCATGCTACCTATTATGAAAATTAAACATTGGCTCTAAGATATGGGTAGCATTTTAACAAGTAACATAAGTGATATGAAAGCAATATATGAGCAGCAATTGGCAGGTAGTTTGTATACAGTGGACAGAGTACCTAGTCTGGACTCAAGAAGATCTGAATTTTAAATGAGCCTCACATACTTATTAACTATGTGTCCTTGGATTATTTACTTAATTTCTGTCTGCCTAAGTCCATTAACTGTAAAATAGTGATAGCAACATCAATCTCATCATGTTGTTATGAAGATCAAAGGAGATATTTGTAAAGCTCTTAGCTCAGTTCCTACTACATGCTTAATAAATACTATTCTCTTCTTTTTCTTCCTCTCTTTAATTTATTCCTGACTTTCCATTCTTACCACCAATACTCTATTTCAGACTTTTATTAAATTTGACCCTGACTATTACTGTCACCTCCTAAACTGTCCTCCTGCCTCCAATCTTTCCCCTTTTCAACTCATTCTACAGATAAATGCAAGATTAATCTTCCTTATGAGTCCTAATCATGTCACTTCCTTGCTCAGAAATTTTCAGTTGTTTCTTGCTGCCTACTGGATAAATTCCAAATTTTATAGCCTGAAATTTAAGCACCTTCACAAACCTTGACTCCACCTGTGTCTTCAGTGTTAGCTTCTGCCTCTCTCCTGATTTGTGTCCCATTCAGCAGTATATATAGGGCTTAGAAAATATCAAGTACTCAAATATTTGCTAAATGAAAGGAGAAATAAGAAATCACATTGGAAAAATATATGCACACATAAAAATATTTAAATTAAAATACAAGGAAATAAATACATGGAATACATGGCTAAGCCTCCCCCCCCCCAAAAAAAAAAGTAACAGGAAAGAAGACAAGAAGCATTTCATAACTGATTGTGAGGTAGCTTATATCTACGATGTGCAGAGCACTATGTTAAGCACTAGGGATACAAACAGAAGGAAAAAAAAAAGATATCCCTGTCCTCAAAGAGCTTACACTTTAATAAAAGGAGACAATACACAAAGCAGGTTTATATGCAGGGGGAGGAGAAGATAGGAGAAAATATCTGTGTGGGGATATAGTGTCAGTCTGTAAAGCCAGAAGCAAAATTGAGAGGATGATTAAGTACAGCTGGTCTGGACTCCTCAAAATGCAGACCATGAGAAAAACCCACAATGGGGAGAAATGACCAGCAGAGTAAATAATGTTCAAGATCTGGTTTAATGTTTCTAAGTAAGGAAGCCCCAGGCAAAGTCCAGAAAATTCAAAGCAAAGCCAAATGATAGAGTGCCACTGTGGACTGCATGGAGAAAGAGGAATCTATAAAGAAGCACTAAATGATAGATAGAATATGAATACATTATGGCACATAAGAAGGAGACTCGGCATGAGTAAAGACAGAAGAAGGAATAAGTATGAAATTCTATAAACAGTGTCACTCATTAGATTCAGAACTGTATCATAATACAGTGATACAGAATGCAGAATCCCAAGATTGAGAATGGTATCTTTTAAGTCATCTAGTCTAATTTCTTTATTTTACTATGGAAAAGAAAAAAAATTAAAGAGAGTATCAACAATTCAATTCAATAATTACTGACACAAGTCCACATGTGGAGTAGATATTATCTTTGGCTATTGTCACTATATCAAATCCATGATTTTCTTCTTTAGGATTAGAACAAATACTATCATATTTGACCCTAAACCATTATTTCAGGTCACTTGGCTTAGAACTTTAGTTGATTCTAGTCTGTCATTCATACTTTGTATTTAACAAATCACTAAGTTCTTCACAAAATACCCAAAATTAGCTTTCCTCCTCTTCCTTCCTAGTCACTATCTCAGTTGAGGTTCTTATCACTATATACTTCACTTACAACTACTTTGTAAGTAATTACCTCCTAAATTCATCCAATAGACTGACCATTCCTAAGGGAGGAAAAAATCACCAAATCATTTCCATGCTCAGATGCTTACAATGACTCCTAATTTACTAATCAATCAAATATAAGTTCTTCAGTTTGTTATTCAAAGTCTTATATCAACTGGTCTTTCCTTCTGTAGTAATTTTTATGTCTTATTATTTGACAATGCAAACCCTCCATTTTAGTCAAGATGGTCTCATCATTCTCTCCACACACATTCATTCCACTTTGTTCAAGTTATTCTTATCTAAAATGATTTCCTTCTGTTTCTGATCTAACAAATTCTAAACTTCAAGTTCTAATCTCCTTACACAAGTCTAAGTACTTTCACCTATACTGATTTCTCCATTCTTTATAGGTAAAATCCTATAGAATTTTTATTCTGTGCCATACAATAGAATGTCTGATTATTAACAATATCACATTTGTCATGTGAAAGGCTTGTCTCTCTGACTAGATTAAGATTTTCAAGGGCACTGATGACTACTCCTTTGTATCTCCCATAGCACCATTGCCTGCATAAAACATCTTCACTTCTTAACATTACATAATTAACCAGTTTCAGGATTGGGTGGGACTTCAGATTTCATTTAGCCAGGATTTTCCTCTACAATATTTCTGGCTTTCATTTGAAGACATCTAGAGTGGAGAAACCCAATAGCCCCTAAAGTATCCTATTCTATTGTTTTTAACAGCTCTGATGGTCAAGAAGCTTTCCTTAGATCAATCTTAGATCAATCTGCTTTGTGATTCCTACCTATTACTCATAGTACAGCTCTCTTGGACCTAGCAGAAGAAAATTCCCTCCTTCATTGTTAGATTTTTCTTCTCCAGGCTAAATAATTCTACTTCTTTTACAGACTCCTCAGATGACATGATCTTAAGTCCTTTTACCAACATACCAATCTTTTTTGGATACTATACTGCTTGTCAACATCTTTCCTAATTAGAAGACCAGGAATTCTGAAACTGACAACTTATTTAATCTTGGGCAAGTCAATTAGTCTTCTTGAGCCCCAATTTCCTCATCTGAGAAATGAGGTAATTAGACTAAAACTCCCTTCAAGCATTAGGTCTATGATTCACAATCCAAAAGGATGAGGTACTCACAATCAGGCTGAGGTCCAGGACACCAAGTACAAGACCCATTCTAAACATGACACCTATCCAAATGACTTAAGATTACATTCTCTTTTTTGGTTGTAGAGTCATACTATCGACTTATATTCAGTTTTCAGTTTGCTGAAAACCCTACTCCTTTTTAAACTGATTTCTGTCTAGTGTTTCTTCCTCGCCTTGTACTCTTGAAGCTGATTTTTTTTAACCTTTATATAGACTTTAGAAATGGTTTTCCCTAAAATGCTAGAAATATTAGCATCCTCATTTTACCAATAAGAAAATTAAAACAGAAACAATAAATAATTTAAAGAAATCATATAACTAAAAAGTGAGATGGCTGGGCTCAAACCTAGGTGGTTCTGATTTCATATTCTCAAGTTTTTTCTGGCATATCATATTGATCTTAAACTAAAAAGGGCCAAGTGAACTCTCTTCCTTAATCACTATTATCACTCTTATTGTATGGCATTATCAATTTTGATCATTGGAACATGGGGATAGGGTAGAGATGTATTTTTCCAGGATAAATATACCCACATATGTTTGTGGGTATATTTATCTATTTATATATAGATACATATGCATATGTATACAAACACACACACACACACACACACACACACACACACACACACACACACACTTCTCATTCTCAAGATTCTGTAACCTAGAATTAACTCCTAAAGTTGGAGAGGGGAAGAAGGCAGGCAAACAGGAGTGATAAGAAATTTATTGCTTTTCCAATCCATCTTGAGCACTACAGCTTTTATGTCATTCTCTTGTCCTCAAAACCTTCAATGACTACCCTTTCTATCAAAACCAAACCCAAATTCTTCATCCTGGCATCAACTCTATTTTATGTTCTAATACTCCCCAAAATGAACCCTGGAGATACTCCTTAATGGTAACCAACCCTCACTACCCCCTTACCACAGCAGTCTTATTCTTTTTTTTCCCCTGAGGCAATTGGGTTTAAGTGATTTGCCCAAGGTCACACATCCAAGAAGTGTTAAGTGAGGTCAAATTTGAACACAAGTCCTCCTGACCTCAGGGCTGGTGCTCTCTCCAGTACACCAACTAGCTGCCCCCACAGCATTCTTATTCTTATTGTTATAAACATTACACAAAACATTTTTCCTGCCTCTATAACCAGTCACATTTTAGCCATTCTTCAAGGCAGATTCTTAACATTTCAGGGTATGTTTTGATAGTCTGGTAAAGCCTAAAGACACTTTTCCAAAATGTTTTTGAATGTATAAATTCAAATACATATGATTACAAAAGAAACCAAGTTTCTTGAAGTACACTTATCAAAAGATCTAAATGGGTTCATGATCTGGATATAAAGAGTGATACTATACGTAAATTAGAGGAACGTAATAGAGTTTACCTTTCAGACCTATGAAGATGGAATAAATTTATGTCCAAAGAAGAATTGGAACTCTTAATTGAAAACCAGATAGATAACTTTGACTACATTAAGTTAAAAAGTTTTTGTACAAACAAAACCAATGCAGTCAAGATTAGGAGGGAAGCAATAAATTGGGAAATCATCTTTACATTTAAGGCTTCTGATAAAGGTCTCATCTCTAAAATATATAGAGAATTGTCTCATATTTATAAGAATTCAAGCCATTCTCCAATTGATAAATGGTCAAAGGATATGAATAGACAATTTTCAGAGGATGAAATTAAAACTATTTGTAGTCATATGAAAAGGTGCTCCAAATCACTATTGATCAGAGAAATACAAATCAAGACAACCCTGAAGTACCACTACACACCTGTCAGATTGGCTAAAATGACAGGAAAAGTTAATGATGAATGTTGGAGGGGATGTGGGAAGGCTGGGACACTGATGCATTGTTGGTGGAGCTGTGAACGGATACAGCCATTCTGGAGAGCTATTTGGAGTTATGCTCAAAAAGTTATCAAACTGTGCATACCCTTTGACCCAGCAGCATTTCTATTGGGCGTATCTCCCAAAGAAATCATAAAGGAAGAAAAGGGCCCCACATGTGCAAGAATGTTTGTGGCAGCCCTTTTTGTAGTGGCTAGAAACTGGAAACTGAATAGATGCCCTTCAATTGGAGAATGGCTGAATAAATTATGGTATATGAATATTATGGAATATTATTGTTGTGTAAGAAATGACCAGCAGGATGGTTTCAGAGAGGCCTGGAGAGACTTGCATGAACTGATGCTGAGTGAAATGAGCAGAATCAGGAGATCATTATACACAGCAACAACAATATTATATGACAATCAATTCTGATGGACATGGCTCTCTGCAACAATGAAATGTTTCAAACCATTTCCAATTGTTCACTGAAGAAAGCCATATACACCCAGAGAGAGGGATGTGAAATGTGGACCATAACATAACATTCTCATACTCTTGATTGATGTTTGCTTACATTGTGTTTCCTTTATCTGATATGTCTTTTGTGTAGATATGATTTTTCTTGCACAACAATGATAAGTTTGGAAATATGTATACATATATTCGATTTGCCAACTATTTTAACATAATTAACATGTAGTGGATATCCTGCCATCTAGGGGAGAGGTGGGGAGTTGGGGGGAAAAATCTGTAACAGAAAGCTATGTAAGGGTTAATGTTGAAGAATTACCCATACATATGTTTTGCAAATAAAATAAAATTTAAAATAAATACACTTATCAAAATATTTTTAAATAAGTTCATGGACCTCAAATTAAGAATTGTTGCATTAAAGCTAAGGTGAAGATTTAAACTTCGTGTGAAGATTCATCCTCTGACCATTTCAGTCCACAAAGATAAATGAGTACATTTACTATTTCATTCATTAAGAGGAAAATCACACATCAGAATTTCTCTATTATGGCACCCTGTACAGTGAAAAGCCTCTCACTAAAAATGTACGTATTATATTCAGGATCCTCTGTCCAGTGAATGTACATGGTCCATATTTTCCATGTGCTGCTATTTACAGAGAATGTTTCCTTTGGCAGCACTGACACTTTTCTTCATGGGCTATGTGATCACTTCCCTTAAGAAGAATCATCTCTTAAGAAGAGTCATCCATTCTCTGACTTAGGCTATGCTGATGTGGTCTGTCAGTGGCTGTTTTTTCCTCCTCATTATTCCATAGGTATGCCATATTGCCTCAAGAAGAGTTTCTGTTGTTCTGTTCTGCCCTCTTGTAGAGCCCCCCCTCTTGCTCCAACTCACTGAACAGCAGCTGCTTTAGTCTCCCACTGTCATCAATCCTCTTCACACAGAAGGCATCCCTCCTACAACTGCTAAACTGGCTGCATTCCAAGATCATGGGGTTTCTCTGCTCTTAGCATTTAGTGTTAAGTAGGGCTCACTAGTGATGCTGATGAAACTTGTTTAAGACACTGAATGTGATGTCTTTGCCAAATCCAAGTCTTCCAGTCAGAATGAAGGCTGAATGCCAGCTCTTGTACCTAATTACATGTTCTGCACACAGTAGATGCTCAATAATTACAAGTTAGCTAACCAATTTTGATCTGGGTTTAGTATTTGATACCGTGGTCTGTTTATAAATCTTCTGAAAAAAATTTGCTTACACAGTAATTCTGCTTATTCATATTTCTGCTTTCATGGCATCACTACTTATGAACTTATGCTGCTGTGCTCAATACCAATAAGATTCCGTAAATACATTTTAAGCTAATAATATGTTGCCCAATCTGATAATTGCTCTTACTTCTCTGCTATAAATATGAATTTGCAAGACTTATGGATTTGTTCATAACCTCAGGTGGGTTTTTCCCCCTGAGTTGCTATGAGTCCAGAACTCTATAATTAACATATCAAAATGATCAAGTTTTTTAAGTAAGTACACAGTGCTAGGCACTATGAATATGAAGATAAAAACAAAACAATACTTGTCAGTAAATTATTATGTGCCAGGCATTGTGCTAAATACTAGGAATTCAGAGAAAAGTAGATGACAGTCCCTGTCTCCTAGGATCTAAAAATTTAATACTTACTCTTAGGGAGTTTACATTCTACAGGGAGCTTTACAATATAAACAAACTATTTTTATTTGTTCATTTTTTTCCAAACTGTATTTTTGAAATAAGATATTTTGAGAGGTGATATTAGGGGTAGTAGATGACACAGTGGATAGTCTGGAGGACCTGAGTTCAAGTCCAGTCTACTATGTGTACCAGTGGAATGAAAAGGATGGATATTTTCCATCCTTCATATATGTGTATGTGTGTGTGTTTAGACATATATAAACATGCATTTATATATATATGTGTGTGTGAAATAAATAGATAGATATTTAAATAGATAGATGAATGGGTAGATCAATGGACCATAGTGAAAAAAATTAAGTCATTAAATACTTCATTTGAAAACAGAGTTAGAGGAAATAAATTTCAAAAAAATTCCATCTCATGTATCAGAAATCTCATGGCTCATGAGCTGCTGGTTACATATTGGCCTAAAGATACAAGAGGTGAAAAGCATAATTAGTGTCAAATTAACTTGGGGGTTGAAAGAAATGATTTCAGATGTTAAAAGAGCCATAGTATTCACTACTTCTAACAAGTACTTGTGCTATCAGGGGAACAATCAAAAGGCCTTGATTAATTTTTGATATAATTGTTCCCTTTAAAAATCCAGGACTCAATACTACCTTATTTTCATTGAAGACAAAACAAGCTTAATTACAGTTCTGTAGACATGAATTTCCTTCTTATGCCAAACAAGCTTTGAATACTTTAAGATACCTAATCACATACTTTAGGTAATTATGTAAGTCCATCCATCAGTGTGTACATCAAATCAAAAATATATCATATAGAATATTCCATTGCTCTCCTTTCTTTTGTCTTCATGGGTCAGTAGCATGTTTCAGTGGCCAATGGAAGATGTATTGATTGGCATTTAAAGGACACAGCACCTGGGTACCAGAACATCATCTGGATCATTGCACTTCTTTCCTAAAAGACCTACTACATTTTCTAAAACTACTAAACAAAATCCTGAAAGAAGATTTTCATCACAAATGTGAAGAAATGAGTTATTAAATATCCAATATTTGTTCCTCTGAGAGTCACTATAAAAAAAAAAAACAAAAAACAAAACTATAAATATATGTCCCCTGCCATCAAGAAGCTTCCTCATTAAAGATCTGGTGCCTCATAAGATTTGGTGCCTAAGAATCACTTAATTTTCAGACCTGGCACAACTGTTCATTTTCTAAAAAATCCTAGGCCCTTCTAGAAAAGGGAAGAGTTGTTTAATATAATAGGCTACTTTTGTATGATGCTCATTCCATTTCAAAATAAATGAATCTGCTGTGGTTTCTGCCACATATAAATGTCATGAATTGGAGAATAGCAGGTGAATAATATACATCATAATACTTCCTTCCATTTAAGTGTTTGGTGATACAGCTGTTTATCATTTTCCTCATCTGTCCAAAATATTCATTTGAGAAGAAAAGATTCTACAATGGTGTAAATGCAAAATGCCATTTCCCCCCTTTTACAATGACTGTCGTTTTTTCAGCCTGTTAAGATTTTTTTTTTTTAAATAGTTCCTTTCCCCTCCTAAAAAAGACATTTCTAAGAAACTGTTTTCCAAACTTCCCCACCATAATCTCTAAGGAGTGTGTGAAAAGGTAAAGTTCTGAAGCTTGTTCAAATACAGCAATAGGAGGAATGAAATACATTTATCCTCAAGCCTTTGAATGTTCAAAACAGAAAAAGTGTAAAGAGGTTTCCTACCTCCTGCTATACCCAGCAATGGTTACATACTTGAATGGTTTTAAGAGGAAGCAATGCAATTATAGCTATCCTACTTCTCAAAGGGGTATAATTTCATATTGCATCATCCATTTTTTGCTGTTTTAGGTCTATTTCTCTCAGAGATTACAAGCTATAACTTGTAAAAGATGCATGTAATATATGTCGTTGTGTTAAATTAGAGCATTTCATAAATGTCATTTGAATGGCACAACTATGCAATGTGGTCTTATTGTAATTTGCAGCAAAATTAATATAGTGATATTAACAAGATGATGTTTTGACTTTATTAAGATCAAAGATTTCACAGCTTGTCTTACCTTTTCCAATATGAATAACTTCATCATCCATGTCCTGTTACAAACATTGCACAGAAATACACTTTTTTTTTTTCCCCTTCCTGGAAAGTTAGCTGTTGTTTGGGGGGGAGGGGATAGTGATGAGATGTTTTGTTCTGGGTTTAAAACATAATGAAAATGAGCATGAATTTTAATAATTATGCCTTAAATAATGTCTGGCTATTGGGTCTGTATGGTTTATTATAGTGATGAAAATTACATTTGGAATGAGCTTTAAGGGAAAGTAGTCATCTGAAAATATAATGTCAAAAAATAATTATAACTTTAAAAATTTACTAAATTTTATAAGTATTCATAAGTTGTGTTTCAAATACTCAGTTACCACTTAAAACAAATTGAGTTCAAATTGAGAGACATTAACTCTTTCTAACTCTCAGAATCTCAGATACTAGAACAATTATTAGCCATTGTCTTCTATTGACCCTAACAAATTAACATACTTCTCAAATGCTTAAATGATTGCCAGATAGTGATTTCCTAAGCTTCAGGATCTAGAAAATGATTGTTTAATTCCCCAAAAAGAGGAAAGTAAGTAAAAGCATCATTTGAGGTTTTCTTTCCACAGACATTAAGTAGATTAAGTTCCCAGGGGGGGAGGGAAGGAAAGAGGAGGAAGGAGGGAGGATGAGAGCTATTTTAAGTTTGTCTTTCCTTCCCCAACACACTTATACTGCCTTAGGCACAAATACTGAATAAATGTTAATAGGATTAAATGAGCATATGTTTTATCTTTGTCTCTTCCATCATTGTCTTGCAGAACATCCTTAAGTATGTCACCTTTGCTGGGGAAAGTACTGAAGGTTAGGAAAGATAGGGTTAAAATAAAGCAGTTCCTTCTTAAAGGTGCTAAAATGATGAATTCACAGATTCAGGATCTCCCACCCTCCACCCAAAAAAAATAAAAAAATAAAAAATAAAAGGAAAATACTCTTCCTGGGAAATTCAAACTATTACTTCCAAAAGATCTATGGCACTTAATGACAAATAACTACTCTAGTTCTAGGCAAATGGCAAAAGCATTGATGAGCTACAGGGAATTATGCAAAGAAAATATATTCTGTACTGTTTTTTAACATTTCCTTGAAATTTTTCATTGTGATGGGATGATTAATTTTCATGAATAGGGTCCTTATTCCTTATAATTCCATCTTCCATGGGTCAGACTTGAAAAAAGTCCCTTCATTGATGCCTTTCTATTTCATCTAATTCATTTCTCCCTTTAGTATCCTGACTTATTAATCTATATTTTAATGTCTCTTAATCATTGCTTTCTGTTCTGGCTCTACTGTAGCAGTCTATTAATAGGCATTGCAGCCAACCATTTCTCTTACTTCATATATTTCTAAATAGAACTCCAGGTTTTCATCAGTCTTACTTTTCCCAAAATTTTTTAACACCATGGGTTGAGATCTTTAGCTTCTAGGAGTTTAGTAAGCTTTCCAGTGTCCTAATGTGATGTGACCTCTAAGAAATAGCAATTTCAAGTAGCTCTCTCTTGATTTAGAACTCTCTCTAGAACTTTTAGAGAAAAGAACAATCAGACATACATCTGAGCAAATGGTTTAGTAGTAATTCCATGCATTTAGTATCCAGTTCATCCCAGAAGAATGTAAGTCCATTGAAAACAAGGGTTGTTTAATTTTTGTATATTTATCTCCAGCACCTAGCACAGTGCCTAGCACATAGAAAGTGCTTAATAAATGTTTGTGTTTACTTCTTTGTTTCATTAATAGTTAAAATTAAAGTGGGCTCATTGTAAATTAAACTCTGAAAGAAATTTCAAAATGAAATATTATTATATAACTTATCCATTCAGAATTTTTTTGTGAATATTGAATAGCATATGAATGGGACTGATTGGATGAAGCTTTCTCATACTGGGCCTGAATCACATAATCCTATACTTAGAGCTGGAAGGTGAGGTCTTGGGCCTCAAGTTCCAGGAAGTCATATGATCTCTATTCCCAGTCTTACAATCCCTAGATTGTAGGGAGTCAAATGGTCTAAAGGTCAGACCCTCAAGTCACACCCATGAAAAGTGACATGACCCACAGGAGGTAGACATCATTGGGGACCATTGGTCAAGGTCCTTTTAGTCTATACAATGAAAAGGCTTGAGTCTTTTGCTTTTAAACCTTGAACAAGGCAGAAGCAGGTTCCAGGAGCACATGGCTGGAAATGGGATGGCTACCAGCTGTGTGTCTGGGCCTCTCCCTTCAGGATTAAATAAATACTTTCTCTTTGTACCTGAAGATGTCTCTGATAAGTTAATTTGGGAAAGAGGTTCTTGTACTCATCCCACACACACACACACACACACACACACACACACACACACACACACACACACACATATATATATATATTAACGCCCTTCTTTGTATGCTAAGGATTGTACTAAGGATAATGGAGAGACAAAGACAAAACGGAGACTACCTTCAAGAAACTTATGTCAAGTAGCTAACTTTTTTTTTTTGTTTGTTTTTTGTTTTTTGCTGAGGCAATTGAGGTTAAGTGACTTGCCCAAGGTCACACAACTAGGGAATGTTAAATGTCTGAGACCAAATTTGAACTCAGGTCCTCCTGACTTCAGGGCTGGTGCTCTATCTACTGAGCCACCTAGCTGCCCCAAGTAGCTAACTTTTAAAGATAACCTTATCATTGTAGGGCTTGTGAGCTTTAGTTTAAAACTCAAACTCACAGAATATCTCTGCCCTAGGGTATATGTCCATTTGGGATTGACCCTGTGAGCACAAAGGAATTATGGGAAAGATCTCTAAGAGTGTTACTATCTCTAAGAGGTGGTAGAGAATGTACTTCTGGTATAAGGAACAATTATTACAAAGACATATGTAGAATAGAGATAGAGGATCATATATGAGGAATAATAAAATCCATTTGGCTGAACTTCAAAGAGTAAGAAGTGACATAATACGTAGTCAAGTCCTAGATGATTGTGTCTAGCCCTCAAAACTTATGAATGGCTCTCAGAGCAATACCTAGAAACTGAATGCCCCTTTCCCTATAATGTCCTATCACTTCTTTAGGTTTGAGGACTTTGTGTTTTCATTTGTCACTCAAACTTTAGGATTAAATGGCCTCATGCACTGTTTCATGCTAGTCTCATGAGCTTGGCATCCAAATAAGGAAGACTCAAAATATTTCTCCTGGGAGCAGAAGGAAGCCATCCCAACTCTTGTAAGACAGAATTGAACTGCCTACAGTGACTGCCAAAGGAAAAGTTCCCTTCCAGAATACAGAATATGCTACGCTGGCGCTTAGGCCATTTGGGGCTGGCTTACGTCCTAAGTTATTATAACAAAATGGGACTTGAGTTAGTGCCTAATTTCCCTGTGAGCTTCCCAATATTATTACGGATTTCAATTGCATGAATTTTTAAAATGTCCTTGAATTTGATTTTACGGTTTATAATTCTGACACTGTTGACAACTTTTTTAGTAGCTATTCTGTTTTCCCTTTGGAAATGAGAGTAAACACTTCTGTCTCTCTTACAATACAGCTTAGGCTTGGATTGTATAAAGGCAAGTATTTCCAACTATTTGACATCAGGAAAGCCCATTTAACTTTGTTCTTTATATTGTTTTCAGGGCAGAGAAGGTTCTCACAATTAAAAGAGGCCAAGAACTTGCTTCCTGATAACCAATCACAAAAGACAATTGCACAGAAATTTCCTCAGTCACCATAGAGGAATGACATCATTAGGGCCTAAGAAAGAAGGATATTATAGATTTTAGAGGGAAAAGATCTTAGAAATTATTTATTTGACTTTGTTTTGCCAGAAAGGAAAACACAATGCAGAGAAATAATTTTCCCAAGTTCAACCTGGTAGCAGAGCCAGGATTTATACCCAACTGCTTTGATTACAAATATGTTTAGTCTTTTCCAGCTCTTCATGACCCCATTTGTGATTTTCTTAGCAAAAATACTGGAGTGGTTTGCCATTTCCTTCTCCAGTTCATTTTACAAATGAAGAAACTGAGGCAAGTGATTTGCCAAGGTCACAGAGCTATTAAATGTCTGAGGCAAGCGAGATACTTGATTCCAAATGCAATAGTCTTTTTTAACTGTGCTAAAAATGAATAAGAGAATAAATTCAGCTAGATTCTTCATATGATCTATAATAAGAATTCCCTTCCTAAAACACTGTTGTTGTTGTTGCTATTGTTTTTGTTATTTTTAAAAACTTTGTAAAGAAAACTCTCAGTGAAATGGATAGTATCAATGTAAAGGTAAAAATGATCAATCTGCAACCAATTTATATCAAGTCAATAGCTAAACATTCTTTCAACATTTCAGGTCCAATATTTTTTCTAATAGAGTACCCTGCCTTGCACACCGGGTTATTATTGAATTCTCCTAAAAACTAAATAACACACTGCCTCTCCCCAAAGAAAGACAATCTTGGTTTGTTCAATGATCAGTATACACAAAAACAGAATAAATTTTGGTTTATTATAGGTTCTTCTTCAATAAAAAAGCAGTTTATATACAAATGTAGGGGCCAATTAGGTGATAAAAAGAATAGAGTGCCAAGCCTAGTCAGAAAGACCAAAGTTTGAATATAATTTCAGATACTTAATAGTTATGAGACCTTAAATAAATCATTTAATCCTGTTTGCCTCTGTTTCCTAATCCACAAAAATGAGCTCAAGAAGGAAATGGCAAACCATGTCAGAATCTTTGCCAAGAAAACCTCAAATGGGATAATTAAGAATCAAACACAAGTGAAAAAAATGACTGAATAGCAAAATACATATATAGTAAAGCAATCCATCACACATGTAGCATAGGAATGCTAATATGTGCCTTTAAAGGAGAAATAATTAATATTTCTAGCCTTTTCTTCCTCCATTTTTCTCTAAGAGCAACTGTATTTCCTACAAGGAGAGGAAGCAGCACATTGAGTTTAGAAGTTTTGCTGATCTGCTCTCTTTAAAGAGATGGGATACTGGGCTAGAAATCTGCTTTCCTTAAATATTTTTTTAGTTCAAGTTTTTTGATTCAAGCTATATTTCTGATCATATTTATTAATAATAAAAGGAAAACCCCAACCTTTACATCCAAGGCTTGACTTCTTTCCCCATAATTGTCAGTTCTGCGACAAACACACATAGCAAGTAACAAAGAAACATTTATCTAACTCAATTGTAAAACAGAAATCAAAGTATATAAACTTTGATTAACAAAACTTTGATAAACAAAAAATGTAATCTAGACAATGGGCAGTAATATGGTTCAGTAGATAGAGTGTTGGAACTAGAATCAGGAAAACTCATCTTCGTGAATTCAAATCGTGGTCTCAGTCACTTTCTCACTGGCTGTATGTCCCTGGACAAGTCACTTCTTAACCTGATATGCTTCAGTTCTTTATTTTTAAAGTAAGCTAAAGAAGGAAATGGCAAACCACACTGGTGTTTTTATCAAGAAACCCCAAAAATGGGATCATAGAGAGTTAAATACATCTAAAAAGACTGAACAACATATTAGACAATACAGAGTATAGGAGATTTCTCATTGGGAGCTCAACTGAGAGCACTGGTTCCAGATTTCACCCAAAGAGGAAATTCCAGCCCAAGTCTCCTATGCAGGAACCTAGGAATAGGGACATGATGGGGACAGCTAGCTCCTTTCATGTCTGCCTCCTCCCAAGTCTTCTCACGTCAGTGACTTCAAATGAAGTAAACATCACACATCTCTTTCAAAGAGGGCTTAGTCCTCAAAGAGGAAAAGTTATTTTTTTTTTAATTTTATTTTATTTGCATAACATGTGTGGGTAATTCTTCAACAATAACCCTTACATAGCTTTCCATTACAAATTTTTCCCCCCAACTTCCCCACCCCTCCCCTAGATGGCAGGATATCCACTACATGTTAATTATGTTAAAATATTGGCAAATCGAATATATGTATACATATTTCCAAACTTATCATTGTTGTGCAAGAAAAATCTTATCTACACAAATGATATATCAGATAAAGGAAACACAATGTAAGCACACATCAATCAAGGAGTATGAGAATGTTATGTTGTGGTCCACATTTCGCATCCCTCTCTCTGGGTGTATATGGCTTTCTTCAGTGAACAATTGGAGGTGGTTTGAAACATATCATTGTTGAAGAGAGCCATGTCCATCAGAATTGATCGTCATATAGTACTGTTGTTGCCGTGTATAATGATCTCCTGGTTCTGCTCATTTCACTCAGCATCAGTTCATGTAAGTCTCTCCAGGCCTCTCTGAAATCATCTTGCTGGTCATTTCTTACAGAACAATAATATTCCATAATATTCATATACCATAATTTATTCAGCCATTCTCCAATTGAAGGGCATCTATTCAGTTTCCAGTTTCTAGCCACTACAAAAAGGGCTGCCACAAACATTCTTGCACATGTGGGGCCTTTTCCTTCCTTTATGATTTCTTTGGGATATAAGCCCAATAGAAATGCTGCTGGGTCAAAGGGTATGCACAGTTTGATAACTTTTTGAGCATAGCTCCAAATTGTTCTCCAGAATGGCTGTATGCGTTCACAGCTCCACCAACAATGCATCAGTGTCCCAGCCCTCCCACATCCCCTCCAACATTCATCATTAACTTTTCCTGTCATTTTAGCCAATCTGACAGGTGTGAAGTGGTACCTCAGGGTTGTCTTGATTTGCATTTCTCTGATCAACAGTGATTTGGAGCACCTTTTCATATGACTATAAATAGTTTTAATTTCATCCTCTGAAAATTGTTCATATCCTTTGACCATTTATTGATTGGAGAATGGCTTGAATTTTTATAAATATGAGACAATTCTCTATATATTTTAGAGATGAGACCTTTATCAGAACCCTTGAATGTAAAGATGATTTCCCAATTTATTACTTCCCTCCTAATCTTGTCTGCATTGATTTTGTTTGTACAAAAACTTTTTAACTTAATGTAGTCAAAGTTATCTATCTGGTTTTCAATTAAGAGTTCCAGTTCTTCTTTGGACATAAATTTATTCCATCTCCAAAGGTCTGAGAGGTAAACTATATTACATTCCTCTAATTTACTTATAGTATCACTCTTTATATCCAGATCATGAACCCATTTAGATCTTATCTTGGTATGTGGTGTTAGATGTGGGTCAAGCCCTAATTTCTTCCACACTAGTTTCCAGTTTTCCCAGAAGTTTTTGTCAAATAGTGAATACTTATCCCAAAAGCTGGGGTCTTTGGGTTTATCAAAAAACAAATTGCTATAGTTATTGCCTAGTTTGTCTTGTGATTCTATCCTATTCCACTGATCGACTACTCTATTTCTTAGCCAGTACCATATGGTTTTGATGACCGCTGCTTTATAATATAGTTTTAGATCTGGTACAGCAAGTCCACCATCGTCAGCCTTTTTTTTCATTAATCCCCTTGAAATTCTTGACCTTTTCTTTTTCCAAATGAACTTTGCTACTATTTTTTCTAGATCTGTAAGATAATTTCTTGGGAGTTTGATTGGTATGGCACTAAATAAGTAAATTAGTTTGGGTAGTATTGTCATTTTTATTATATTTGCTCGGCCTACCCATGAGCATTTTAAGTTTTTCCAATTGACTAGGTCTGATTTGATTTGTGTGGAAAGTGTTTTGTAGTTTAGTTCATATAGCTCCTGACTATCTCTTGGCAGATAAATTCCCAAATATTTTATACTATCAACAGTTATTTTGAATGGAATTTCTTTTTGTATCTCTTGCTGCTGAACTTTATTGGTAATATATAAAAATGCTGATGATTTATGTGGATTTATTTTGTATCCTGCAACTTTGCTAAAGTTGTGAATTGTTTCTAGTAGTTTTTTAGTTGAGTCTTTAGGGTTCTCTACGTATATCATCATGTCATCTGCAAAGAGTGATTTGGTTTCCTCATTACCTACTCTAATTCCTTTAATCTCTTTTTCTTCTCTTACTGCCAAAGCTAACATTTCTAAGACAATATTAAATAATAATGGTGACAGTGGGCAGCCTTGTTTCACTCCTGATCTTATTGGGAATGGTTCTAGTTTGACTCCATTACATATGATACTTGCTGAAGGTTTTAAGTAGATACTACTAATCATTTTAAGGAAAAGCTTATTTATTCCTATACTCTCCAGTGTTTTTAATAGGAATGGGTGTTGGATTTTATCAAAGGCTTTTTCTGCATATATGGAGATAATCATATGGTTTTTATTAATTTGGTTATTGATATAATTGATTATGCTAATTGTTTTCCTAATATTGAACCAGCTCTGCAGAGGAAAAGTTATTTTAACTGGAAAAAATGCTTATTGCTCATTAGGATAAATTTTACAAATTAATAACTTTAAATATATAATATTTAAATAAACAAATTTTTTAAAAAGTTATAAGATAGTTATGGAGAGGTAACCTATTGCTAATAATGGTTCTCTTACCAAAAATGGCATAAAGGTTAACATCTAGGACATGTAAAATTGAAAAAGAAATATCATGTTGGGAAAGCAAAAGATAACTGATAGATATCTCAAAGGCTATATTGATGTACATGTACAAAAGTGAAAGTGAGAGAGAGACAGAAAGACAGAGACAGAGAGAGACAGAGAGAGAAAATTAAGAGGAAGCCTGTCAGCACACAGTTTCATTGGTGAAAGATTTATAGGTGGTGATACCTAAAAACAATTAAGCCTATGTGGGTCACAGCCTCTAGGATTAAAAAAAGTAATCAACATTGTTTAAATCACTAATCTATTAAAATATTATTTTAGATATAATAATGATAATGATAACAAAAATATCCTATAAATTTTCTTTTTTTTTTTGTTGCTCCTGGTTTTGAGAAAAATGAAAGAACAGAATCAGAAGGGGCCTTTAATCCATTCTCTCATGAAAGATAGGAATCCTAGTTACATCATATCCAACACATGGTCAAACACATTCTTCTTCGATATTTTCCAGTGTTGTACAAAAAGTCTGAAGCTTTGAATCAGAGGCTATCTGTTCAAATCCTGGGTCTACCACTTCCTGATCTTACAAAGTTCCTTAACCTCTATGAGATCATTTTAAAGATACAATGCATTTTTAATTTCAGGTTCATACCACATGAAGATTGACAGTTCCAGGAATACTTAGCTAGAAAAGAAAAAACTTGGGAGGGGTGTATAATATGAATATTCTCTTAAAGTATTTGAAGAAGCATAGAAATCGGAGATATAAATAAGAAATGGACTTCCAGGACCTCAGAGGCTGTGTAGTCCAACCCTTCATTTATTAGATGAAGAAATTAAGGATCACAAAAGCCCAGTGTCAAACGGGACAGTTAATATCAGAGGAAAGATTTCAATAAAAGTTGTCTGATTCCAGGGGTGATGTTTCCACTGTTACATGAAAAAGGAATTAGACTTGCTATATTTGGCTACAAGGGCAGCTTGGTGTAGTAGACAGAGAACCAAGCCTGGAGTCAGGAAGATCTGCATTCAAATTCAACCTCAAGTAGTATATGCTCCTGGGCAAGTCACTTAACCTCTATTTGCCTCAATTCCTCATCTTACTGATGAGGAGAAGGAAATGGAAAACCACTTCAGTATCTTTGCCAAGAAAACATCATGGATAAGCACATGGAGTCACAAAGAGTCTAAAAGAATGAACAACAACAGTGTTTGCCTCCAAAAAGCAGAACTAAAAGAAATTGATGGAAGTTAAAAAAGAGGCAAATGTTGACTTGATATAAGGAGAAATTTCTGAACTAAAGCTGTCTAAATGTGGAAGAGGCTATCTCAGGCTGAATATCTATTTCCCAGGAATATTATAAAAAGAATTTTTTTTTAGATATGGTTGAATTGTATGGCCTCCGTGATCTCTTCCAAATGTGAAAAACTGAAATCATATAAGTTATTCATGCTTTAGGGTAAATTATTGCTCTAGAATCCTAACATGCGTTGGAATTAAAACATTCTCCCATTACCTGGTGTTTTTGTAACTCTTTAGTTACTATGACTCATCAGCATATAAGAGCAAAGTTTTTGTCATTATTATAAGTAGATAAATGAAAAAGTGCGTTTGTGCTTATTATGTGGGCAAAATCTCTTCCAAGTATTAGAGACACAACTAGAAAGACAAAACAATAATGGCTTTCAATGGGAAACAATACAAATTTGACTTCAGAGTAGATGGAAAAAAACACCTCGAATTAAAACCAACAGTGTCACTAAACATCATACCTAATTTTAGTCACATGTTAGACAAAGTCCTATCTAAAACAGTTTAGTTTATTTATGTGGACAAGTATTAAATCCTCTCTTTTTTTAAGAGTGAAGGGGACATATTCCAGGCTCAGCTTTGAAGTTGGATTGATTGTAAATACTCACTTGGATTTTGTTCTAAGTTTTAATGGTGTAACCCATAGGACTGTAGATTTAAAATTTAAGAATATCATAGAGATCATTTAGTCCAATTACCTCATTTTAATAATATGGAAACTGAGGTTCAAATAGATTAATGTGATTTGCTCAAGTTTAGAGACATTAAATGGAAAAGCTGGTATTTAAACAATGATCTGTTGACTCCACGATTAGCCCTCTTCCTATTTCTTACAGTTTATCATTATACGTAGAATTATACTCTGTCTTCCTCTTGTTTTTTAGTTTTTAAATCCAGGAACATTGTAAGTTGACAATATTAATTAATTCTCTTAATTTCTTTTTTCAAGTGCTGCATCAACATTAATAATCTATTATCACTATAATAGTCAGTGGAACTATATGGAACATTTTATAAAATAGTGTTTTCAGAAGTATTAGTACAAAATTGGTTGCCAATAATTATTTTCTTCATAATGCAGCTAAAATATTTCCATCTTTTTTTTTATAACTGATATTGGTTAATTGTTTTCATCTACAGGGGACATAGTTATTAAGAGGTAACTATCTTATTGCTGAAAATTCAATCCAGGCATTAATTTCATCTTTTGTATTTAAGATTATTCATGACCATTTTCATACTTATATATTTATTTGTGTTAAACTATGTTATTATTAGAAAACACCAAAGTGTTTTCAAGATCCTACCTGAAAAAATATAGCAATTTGCATCAGATGTTCCTGAAAAGAAGAATGAACTAAGCAGTTCCTAAGATGTTATATGGAAAAATGCTCTACATCATTATTGCTAGAGAAATGCAAATTAAGACAACTCTGAAGTACTACTTCACACCCCTCAGATTGGCTAAAAAGACAGGAAAAAATAATGACAAATGTTGGAAGGGATGTCAAAAAACTAAGACAAGAATACATTTTGATAGAGTATGACCTGATCCAAACATTTGGAAAGGGATTTGGAACTACATTCAAAAGGCTATAAAACTGTGCATACCTTTTGACTGGCAGTATCTCTACTGGGCCTGCATCCCAAAGAGATCATAAAGGAGGGAAAGGGACCACATGTACAAAATGTTTGTGGCAGCCCTTTTTGTAGTGGCAAGGAACTGGAAACTGAGTGGATGCCCATTAGCTGGAGAATGGCTGAATAAGTTATGGCATATGAATGTAATCGAATATTATTGTCCTATAAGAAATGATCAACAGGTTGATTTCAGAAAGGCCATGAAGATACTTACATGAACTAATGCTAAGTGAAATGAGTAGAACCAAGAGAACATCATACATAGCAACAAGATTATGTGATGATCAACTGATGCTCTTTTCAACAGTGAGGTGATTTAGGCCAATTCCAATAATCTTGTGATGAAGAGAGCCATACACATTCAGTGAGAGGACTATGGGGATTGAATATGGAACATACATAATATTTTTTACCTTTTTTGTGGTTTTTATTGTTTGCTTATTTTTTTCTTTCTCGTTTTTCCCCTTTTGATTTGATTTTCTTTATGCAGCATGTTAAATGTGAAAATAAGTTTAGAAGAATTGCATGTTTAACTTATATTATATTACTTGCTGTCTAGGGTGGGAAAGGAAAGAGAAAATTTTAGAACAAAAGATTTTGCAAGGGTGAATATTGAAAACTATCTTTGCATATATTTTGAAAAATAAAAGGTATTATTTTTTAAAGGCCCATGCTGGGCCCCTAATAAGGGAATGGGATGATATTTTCCTCTATTCTTTTGCAAATGTGGGTATCTATGAATTTAGAATATATGAATTTTTCAATGTATTAAATTGGTTTTGCAGGATTTCTTGCTCTTTTAGAATTTTTGTTACAAAGAATAACTGAGGGGGCAGCTAGGTGGCACAATGGATAGAGCACCAGCCCTGAAGTCAGGAGGACCTGAGTTCAAATCTGGTCTCAGACACTTAACATTCCCTAGCTGTGTGACCCTGGGCAAGTCACTTGACCCCAAATGCCTTAGCAAAAAACAAAAACAAAAACAAAGAATAACTGAGAAGGGGAAGAAAAAGGAATAGAAGGGGGAAGAAAAAGGAATAGAAAGGAGAAGTAATATAAAGTTTTGTAAAAATAAAATATAGCAACAAAAATTTATTATACAAAAGGAGGGAGGGAAAGTTGTACTGTCATGCTTTTTTTGATAGTCTGATGATGTCTATGATTGACTTTTCAAAATAATTTTAAATGCATAAAAATACATTGGATTACAAAGGAAACCATTTATGATAAAATATACTTAAGAAAATGCTGAAAGTTTCAAATTAACAGACCCCCTTAAAATCTATAAGTGATACATTTGCATTTTAAAGCACTGTGCAACTTAAGTTAACTCCTGCTTTTAGCTTGCCAAAGACACAATGCACATTTCTATTATATGAGAAACATACAAACTAGCCCCAAATTTCATAATCAGAAAAGTTGCTTTTGGAAACTTTTTAAACCAGTTATTACTTTGAAATTCCAAATTCTCCCAGCATAGGCATGTCATATCTATCCTCTGGTATAAAGTTCTTCCAAACTATTTGTGACAGAGTAATTCCTTATGCTCAATACTGGAGATACTAACCTTATCACAAAGGAGGCTGCCATTTTTCGTGCCAACTTCATAACAATCACAAGGTTTGCAAATATCTTTGGCTGACGGATCGGCACCCACTTGTCGGAAAAGGTAATCCTTACACATCTCACAGTTTCTTCCTACATCAAGGAAAGGTTATGCATTATGGCTTCTAATTCATTAATATCAGCTGCATAATTCAAAATTAAAGACTCTATTCCTTTGAGAGAATTCTATAATTTTCAGGACGTCCATTTTAATGCACCTTTCATCTCTACCTGCCAATTTAGTGATCCAGAGCATATGAAACAATGAACCTGTTACAAACTGTGTTTTACTTCATTAAACTTCCATCTGTTATATAATATCACACTTCTATAAAAGCTCTGCTTTGTGAATGTCTATACCTTTTGAAAGAGTTTAGCTTTGAACTTAAAACTTTTTCTCAATTTTTGGTGCCAGTCATATAACCTAGATGAAATATGGGAATTATATAAGTATGTAGCATATGAAGTTCTGGGTCTTAACATGAAGTATAGGCTTAAGTCTTATACCTAAAAGTATTTTCCCCCTAGAAATGGATCTTTTTGTAAAAAGAGGACATGCATTAACATAAAATATAATTTTATAAGTGGAAAGATATTGTATACTGCTTTCACTATTAACAAAGTATACTTTAATAAATCATAGTTTTCATTTTCTTATACTACTCTATACTGTCTTGGTATTCAAGGATATTCTGTTGATTTACAAGTTGTTAATTAGTACTCATCACTTCATCATTTCCCTATAGGATACTGTCACCATTTTACAAAATGAAGGGGGAAATAGAATGAAAGTTTCAAAGACTTATGAAAGGTCATTCAAGTAAGTAGCATTACTAACACTGAAGCCTAAAGTAAGACATTTCTCCAAATTGTCCATACATGTTGCTATCCTTAGCCCAACATTAAAAAGTGAACAACCTTACTCTGAAGAAAAACTAATTTGGGAAAAAAGATTTAAAATAACAAGCATCCTCTAAAAAACCACTATCTTCACAATCAATTTTAAAATTAAGACATATTTAAGATATTTGTAGGACATTATCTATTTCTCCTCTTTAAAGACTATTTAAGGAAGATTCAAACATCTTATTGTCATATACCTTATCTCCAGAGCAAAAAAAAAAATATATATATTTTTATTTCTTTATTTTTGTTTTTGTGTATATGTATATGTCTGTTTTTAGGTTGTCACGGGGCAACAAATTGCATTAAGAGACACTTGTTATATTGAATTTCATCACCCAGAGAGGGTCAAATTCCAGCTTTTAATAAATGTTTAAACATAACTTCATGAGAAATAGAACATATAATGGAAAGCAAAAATAAAGTAATCAAATTTTATCTTTCATGATTTTTGATTAAACTTTATGATTATGGCTAGCCAGGGATTAGTGCATTAGTGAATGGAGTACTGAACTGGAAGTCGAGAAACCCTAAATTTATATCCTGTCTCAGTCACTTATTAGCTGCATGTCCCTGGGCAAGTTGCTTAACCTCTTAACCTCAGTTTCCTTATTTGTAAAATGGAGACAATACCAGCCCCTACATCACAATAGTATATGGATCTAATGAAATAATATAGGGAAAGTGCTTTGTAAACATTAAAAGGTAAAATGATGTCAACTATATATGATAATAAGGATGAAAATATCAGAACTGATTAGTTACTTGGGGACTAGAAGGGTGATCTTATATATTGCACTTTTCCAGTAAAGGCAAGGGGTCAAGCAGTAGTTCAACATTCTAACAATCTACTTACTCTGCTTTAGGGAAATAGGTCAAACCTGACAATACAGACATTGTTTTTCCATGTGGCATTACTGTATAATTTGAAATTATCCTTATTATTTGTATATCTAATAAAAAACAAATGAAATGATTCAATCAAATTGCTAGTTACCTGTAGTATTATGCTGACAGTTCTCACAAACTCCTCCCCCCCCTTGATGGTATTCATCAGGAAAAGGATCTATTGTCACATCATAATGGCAGCTTTTTGAATGGTTGTTGCATTGACAAGGTTTACAATTAAAAGCATGAATTTGGTCACCTTGATGAAAGGGCTTATCATTATAAAGGGGCAAACAATGATCACACTAAAGGAAAAACAGAAGAAAAAAATGTTACTGGAGAAGTTACAGATTCTAGATTATCCATTTAAGACATTAGCATCTTTCACAAAATAACAATAATATCAGAAAATCAAACTCTAAGAAAATCCAACTCAGGAGATTTAAATTTATACTATGGAGACAATATATTCATTTTCCTTTGGCTATGTTTTTTATTAAGTATTGTTTAATTTCTGTCCTACAAATAAGAAAACATGTTAGAAATAAAGATAACTGAACTGAAATCATGAAACATTAATTACTATTACAACTATATTTCACCTAAACATACAGACTCATTCACTCAGCAAGCATTTAACCTCTACTCTCTGCAAGGTACTATGATAGGTTATGAAACCTATCATAGTTTTTTGTTTTTGTAAAAACAAAAATGAATAGTCCTGATCTCAAAGAGAATATATATTAATGGTAAATACTAAATCTAAATCTCTACTTCCCAAGTACAATATTTCAGGAAAATGTAGCAATCCTATATAACATTTGGTTTTTTTTAGAAACAGCAATGCAATATGTGTCGACATATATTCCCAAATTTAATGGACTGGTTAGTTTAAAAGTTGAGTAATTTAAAAGCTCAAAACTTTTTCCAGATATTAAAAGTAACATAATTTGTCCAAGACTATTGTATATGATATTCTAATTCAGGGAATTCTAAAATAAGTATTTAAGTACAATAAAATACCCTAGGAATTTAGGATCCTTAGGATGAGGAGATACATATTAAATTTATTTAATGGAAGTCAAACCTGGTCAGAATAAAAGTGTTTTCCCAAAATGAATTATTATTTTTTTTAATTTATTTTTTTTTGTAGATGGCATTTTGTGGTTTAGAGCCATTGATTTTTTTTTTTTAGAGCTTCAATGAAAAACAAAATGAGCAAAGTCATAATTTTGACATTTTAATGGAGATTTTGCCCACTATATTTCAGAATAGTAACACATTATACTTCAAGGTTTACAAAGTGCTTTTTATATGTAACACAATCAGTTAATAAACATTTATTATGTATCTACTATGAGCTAGGCACCAAGCTAAATACTGGAGACATAGACAATCCCTATTCTCAGGGAGCTTTCAGTCTAATGAGGGAGACAACATACAAACAACTATATAAAAAGGGATTATAGACAGCATAAATTGGAGGTAGTCAACAGAGAGAAGGTACTAAAATTAAGGGGAATTGAGAAAGGCTTCATGTAGAAGGTGGGCTTTTAGCTGGGATTTGAAAGAACCAGGAAACAAAAGATAAAGGAGATCATTTCTGGCATGGGAGATAGTTGGTCAAAATGTGGAGTTGGGAAATGGAGTTTCTTGTACAAGGAAGAGCAAGGAAGCCATTATTATTGGATCTAGGAACACATGGAAAATTTTAAAATATAAGGTGAGTGAAAAGGTAGGAAAGAACTAGATGATGAAGGACATTTAATCTCAAATAGAGAATTTAATATTTGATCCAGAAGGTGATAAGGAGCCAACTGAATTTATTGGGTAGAGAAGTGATATGATCAGACTTGCTCTTTAGGAAGATGGCTTTGATAACTTGAACAGACCAGAATGGGGAGAGACTTGTGGCAAACAAAGCAGTCAGCAAGCTATTACAGTAATCCAGGCATGAAGTGATAACCTATAACAAGATGGTAGCAATGTCAAAGGAGAGAAAAGGATATTAAGGAATATTGGAGACAGATTGGTTTGGGAATGAGAGGAATAAAGAATTAAAGCACAGCACTCTACACATACATTATTTCTGATGAGGTTTACAGTAACCTTGTTCTAAGAGATCACTGCTTCCATTCTATAGATTAGGAAAGTAAAGGTCAGGTAAGTTAAATGATTTGTTCAGTCTCAAAGATAGTAAATAGTAATATGAAGATCTGATCCTAAATTCTCATGACTTCAGGTCCAGCATGTTTTCCATAATGCATTGCCTCTGCATTGTTTTTCCTGTGAAAAAAATCTAAAACAATAATTTAAAAGAGAAAAGAGTTAAAATAATTGAACTATTCATTTTTGAAGTAATTTTTTTTAATTTAAGTTAAATTTACCTATAAGTGGTTCAGTGTCTAAAATGTCAGACCAGGAATCTTTGAATTTTCAAGTCTTTGAATTCAAATTCAGCCTCAGACATTTACTAGCTGTGTGACAATTTGCCTCTCTGTCTGTGTACCCCAGTTTACTCAACTGTAAAATGAAGATAATAATAGTACCTATTCCCAAGGTTATTTTGAGCCTCAAATTAGATGGTATTTGTAAAGCTAAGTGCCTTAAGCACTTAGCCTAGTACCTGGCACATAGGTTAGCACTTATTAAATGTGTTTCCTTCCTTCTTTCCACTCAATTGCAGGAAAAAGAACTTTCCCTTTTTTGTTTAATATGCTTGGCTACATTACTGATAATTATTTCCTAAGAAGAAATAAAGAGAAAGTCAAACCTATGTTTCCACATCAGAAGAAATGTTCTAGAAATAGTTGTCCATTGTGGCTTTTTTAACATTACTTTTATTTATTTATTTATAAGTAGATGTCCATGCTAAGGGAGATGGAGAACCTTATATAAGAGATTAACCAATGTTTAAGGCAAATCAAACAGGAGAAATGAAATCAATCCATAAGAAGAAAACCTTCAAATTCTGCGAAAATAAGCTGGTTCATTATTGTCAAAAATACAAATGAGGTCCATTTTAGATCCATGTGGATTCCAAAAACCAGTAAAGGAAATGTTTATAGTAACTTCTAGTACACTGTGAATTGTGATACTCTGAGCATTTAAGACGGGAGAATTCTTTAGTTTGGCTTCTCCTCAGCCCTTTGTGGTAGCTAGCAACTACCACTCATATAATCAAAGCTGATCTAAAAAAGATGAAAGCAAGGGAGTTGGCCTAGAAACCGAAAAGAGGTGCCACCCCTGAAAAGTGGTGCTTTCTTATTTTCCCTCTATCTATACATTGAGAAAAATTATTATTAATAACCAATGATTTTGGGACATTCAGCATTTCCCCCTTTTTCTAAAGTCCTGATTATAAAATTTTCAATTTCTTGAATCTTGCTCATAATGAGATTGGACTAATTTTCTTGTTCAGACTCTACCAAGGTGGAGTAGCTACTGTGTTCTGCTCAGATTTTTGAGTGCAGCATAAATTCTTTTAATAGCTTGTCAAAGCTGAAAGTAGTCTGGGTATAGAGATGGTCTCTCTGTCCAAGGATAAGATGTAACTCTCAATCCCTCATGATAATATTCATTCTTATTATGTTTTATTTTTATTCATTCATTCATTTATTTATTTTTTGCTGAGGCAATTGGAGTTGTGACTTGCCCAAGGTCACACAGCTAAGACATGTTAAGTGTCTAAGGCCAGATTTGAACTCAGGTTCTCCTGACTTCAGGGCTGGTGCTTATCCTCTGCATCATCTAGCTGCCCCCCAATCTCATTATTTTTTAACCAATCAGAATTTATTCACATCCTAGGGAATATTTACTCTTTGAAGGGTACATGAAATCATCAGCCTGCTACCATGATAATCTTTGATCTAAGAGAGACAGCCATTTTATTAATAAATGTACTGGCTTTATTAATAAAGGGATTAAATTACTCAGAAATTATGTTTCTCAAACCTTTTTAATCCCCATAACAAGCAGGGAGTTTGGGGTACAAACATCATGAGATTCCCAGGTTGTGTATTGTTTTTAAGTGATTATGGTCAATGGGTGACCACAACGGTAGCCAAAAATGATTGGTGACCTCCAAAAGTAGCAATATAAAGGCAGATAATACAGAGAGTACTGGACCTTGAGTCAGGAAAACATGAGTTCAAACCTGGCCTAAGACACTTTCTAACTGTGATCCTGTTTAACTCAGTTCATTAGACAATGATTATTTACCCAGTTTGTGAGTTAGAGGCCTAGGATAGGAGAAGCCCACTGATTAGTTGGCCATAAAAAAGCAACTATGCTCATGTGGTTGTATGAACACACACTTACACTCAACCCAGCAGGCAAATATCTATCAAAGGAGCAACTCAGAGGTCACTATAAGAGTGTGCTAAAAGCCTTCTCCCATTTTGTATATTTTCTCTGCATTTCTGATTGCCAAATTCACCAATACTTCCTGTCTAGAAAGCATGAAACTAGATAGAATTGTGCTGTGGCAATAATGCCTGAAGTATTACACTTACCTACTATTATTTTCCTAACCACTGTTTCAATTATGCCCTTAGGGTCATGAGTTTCAGTCCTGGTTCCTGCTGGCTTTCACAAAAGGTTATGATCCACTGGGATCATTCTCCCTGGTAAAGTCAAATAGAACTAGTTGATATTCTGTAATAAAATATCTGACTCCTAGACTGGTGTCTAAGACAAAGCTAAACTGAGATATTAGCTTTCACAGAGACATGAGGAACATAGCAGGAGACATAGCTGATTCTTCAATGTATTCATTTCTGCTGTCTCCATCCCATTATCAAGCTTTGGCCAAATGAGGAATGTGACTGGGAGAAAATGCCTCAAGTCTTTTTCATTTCCTTCACAATTATTCTTCATAATTGAAGACATTGCTCCCCTGACAATATTACTTTTATTCTTTGAGTGTTGCTTTTTTGAATAGAAGATGATGTAGGTGATAGATGTGCAACCTATGGGCCCTGTCAGAGTGATTACACATGCAGTTTGTCTTCTGGAGAGCAATTATACACAGTGCTTGCAGAACCTCTCATTATTGTTGAATTTGGGGCTTTGATTATATAAGCTGATGGGGTAAATCATGTGGATGCCATATCTTTTGAATTTAGAAATGTCTATTGCAGACTTTTTTTTTCTTCTTAAAAGTCTGAATCTTGACCTAAAAATTAATTGGCAAAATGAAAATAAGCCTATCTAGGTACAACATGTCCATCGTCATCTTCACTTAATAAATACATAATGTTGGCAGTACACTATAGTCAACACTATCAAAATGTAATTCCTCCTGTTTAAAGCCCCCTAAAATAGAGCAATGGTTCTAGGTACAAATAAACTTGCCTTTAATCAAAAATACCTGAAATTTTTTAGCAGTCTTATTGAAACATTCACTATTTCTTATATGCTTTCCAGAGAGAAATCATGGTGAAATACAATTAGCTAAAGCAGTCAAGGAAATGACCCAAAGAGATGCTTTATTTGCATTTGAATTTTCACTAAGAGAATTAATAGAATCCCATCATTTCTGGATCTACATCAACTGGATGCTAAATGGTAACAATTGATCTGGATTCAAGTCAATTTAATCCAATGGGCATTTAATAAGGGCCTATGTGCCAAGCACTGCACTAGGGATACATATTAAAAAAATGGAAAAAAAATTTCCCCACAAAGAAAAAATTTATTTGACCACTTGTTGTTCAGTTATTAGATTCTGCATAAGCTCATAGACTTTGTCCATGAGTTTTTGTTTGTTTGTTTTTTTGTTTTGGGCTTTTCTTTCTGGAATGATTTACTATTTCCTTTTCCATTTTACAGGTGAAGAACTAAGGCAAATACGATTCAAGTAACTTGCCCAGGGTCATACAGTTAATAAGTATCTAAAGTCAGATTTGAATTCAAAGCTTTCTAATTCCAGGTCTGGTATTCTATTCACTGTACCACCTATCCATTGAACATAAAATATTATGTAAATAATTCTAATGATTTATTTTGTGAGTATGTCATGTAAGTTGGTCATCTTCAAAAACTCAGAGAGGATATATGAAAAGATAATTATTTTTACAAAGTGAACTTGGACATATGCCCCACTTTTTCATTGATAGATCTGTTGTCTAATTAACATGATCACTACTGATACAGATCCCAACCCATCCATATTTTCTCATCTTGTGTAATTACAATGCATGCCTTTCCATAAATCTTTCCTATGGGATCTAACCAACACATTGGAGTCTCTTAGTTTTTGAAAATTGTGGACCTAGAAGAATCTTAGGGTTATTTTTTTCCAAAGCTTATAAATAAAAATAATTGCCATAATATAATCAATCAGATTCATTGTCCTTTCTTTCCAGAGACAAGCCTGATGTTGGTATGTGATAACTATATGTAATTATGTCTGAATAAGTTAGCATTTGTAAAGGGATTTAAAGTGTTCAAATCACTTCACATATTATCTCATTTAAATCTCACAACTACTTTGAGGTTGGTGCTATTATCCCTAGGTTTGCCAAGGATCACATGGCCAGTTAAGTATCTAGAACAAGGTTTTAAATCATTTTTTCTTGATTTCAAGTCCAATGTTCTATCCACAGGGCCAGACTGTTAGGAGACCATCAGTCTTTTCTATAATATTGCTACATACAGATCTACCATTTAGTTTGCAAAATGATTTTTAAATCATTTTTGGTCTGAAAATTCATGAAATATCCATGAGTAAGAAATACTACAAAATTCCTATAACAACTTTTCTCAGTTTTCTAAGGCCAGATGTTTAAATATACACATCTTTTCTACTGACAACTTTAAATTTATTTAAAATCTTATATTTCATGCAGCCCCTCAACCAGATGGCTTTTTACATAATGTTTTCCACAATCTCCAGTTGATCATTTGTCAGTTTCAATTATGCTTTAGTTTCTTCTGTAACAACTGGATTCCTCCTGATATGTCCCTGGATGTTCAAATTACAAGACTCTACAATGGCTATGATATCAAGGTTGAGGACCTTTATCATTGATTCATTTAACTGCTATCAACTTGATAGCTTCTCAAAGATGACTAATCAACTTCACTAAGAATTTCAGCCAAATACTTTGACATGCTCAGGTAGGAAAATCATTGAATAATCACTGAATCTTGAGGACACTGATGAAATTGATTTTATTGCATTATCCTCTAATAACACACAATGGCACTTCAGTCTTCCAGATCATTAAGTGAGAATACATTTCTTTTGTTACCATTAGGCTTGCAAATATCTTCAAAGTTAAACTACCAGAGCAAAAAAAAAAAAAAAAAAAGATAGATAAACATATATATGTATGTATGCACACATACATATATATATTTCATTAATACTGCCCCTATCCAATCCATTTTTGGCTCCTTTAAATACAAATAGACTATATGAAGGGGAAAAAAAGTATGTATCATGTATTTTATTCATTTATCTAAGGGAACATTCAGGAGCTTAAACTCTCCAAAAGGCAACAAAGAACACAGAAGGAAGCAAAATGGGCCTCTGAGCAGCCCAAACAGAAATCACAAAGTCACTAAAGCTCATGCATTTTACTTACAGGAGAGCCCCCCAGGCTTTTCTCCTCACAGTCTCTAGTATTCCAAACCACCATAGAATGAAATCAGCAAAATAGAAGGTGGGGGGGAAATGCTGCTAGAGCTAAGCCCACTGACTGCAGGAAGAAATGACAATTTGACAGCAAGAAGAGAGAAAAACAATGAAAAGCAGACACTGTAACTCAAAAAAGCATATTACCCTGGAGCTATTGAGTAGAGTCCTATCCAACTCAACTCTGAGCATCCCTATATTATACTGGATGATACAATAGATGATATATAAAATGACCTTACATCTTCAAGAAAAGGCTAAATTATGTTCAATATACTTTTTTTAAGAAGTCAGGAAAATAAGTAGTAATGTTTAAAAAATGTTTAAAGGTTTTTATCCTTAAAAAATAAGTTTCAATTATCTTGAAAGTCTGCTCATAGATAACAGTTTAGTCTCCAACAAGTTCAGATAAATGGAGCATTGTTATATTTAGGGTGAAGGTAAGAGGAGAAATCTGGTCAAAAGGGCCAGCCAGACTATATTTTCAGAAACCCCATAAATTTAGAGGACAATTTACTCTATTTTGTCTGTACCTGTGATCTTATCAAAATGCTAGAAATTCCCTCTCCTGTAATGCAGGTAAACAATTCCAACCCTTCTTTAACTTAGAGTCCTAGAGAATTTCCTGGGGACACTGAAAGGTTGAGTGTATTGTTCCTATTGACAGAGCAAGTATGTGACAGATAGCTTGAATACTAGTCTCTTAATTCCAAGACCAGCCCTCTATCTGCTATATCATTCACTACTATTTGTAAAGTTTTTATTTTTATTTTTGCTGAGGCAATTGGGGCTAAGTGACTTGCCCAAGGTAACACAACCAGGAAGTGTTAAGTGTCTGAGGCCAGATTTGAACTCCGTCTTCCTGATTTCAGGGCTGGTGCTCTATCCACTGCACCACCTAGATGCCCCTGTAAATCTTTCTTAATAGAAAACAAACATTTATGTTGACATTAATTTCAAACTAAGTGCAGCTAAGTCCAAATGACAAAATCAATCTTCTTTTGATTTAGAAGGGACAAGCTATGAAGATAACCCTTATCCCTGGACTCTAAGATTCTCTTGGCCCAATGACCAGTGTCTGTCCCTATAGCCCTAGCACACCAACAGGGGTACATAGGAGTTAGTAGGCATGCATAGTAAAAAGGGCTTTGAGTGGGAGAGTACACTCTCAGAATTAGCAGAATACTTCCTACCCACTCTTACTTTTCTCTAAACAGAGGTACAAACCAGGCAAAACTGGTCTAATAATAGAAGAAGCCACAGGTATATGAACAGAAGATTCATGGAAAAAGGGAAATTGATGCTCCTTCCCATTCAATCCCAATACTGAATAAAAGACTGGGACCAAGCAAACAGCTTCCCTCCTTTGTGCCAAGAAGAAAGAGAATCAACCTTAGCGAGAAAGAAATAAACTGCTCAGTTTTTGGAGGTCAGTAGGGCACCACTTACTGAATTGAAAGAGGTAATTTATTAGGCTGTACTTAAATAGCCTAATAGAATTAGAGAACCTCCTAAAGTCTGCAAATTGCTCCCTTCTCATCAGTCCGATCAGGCCTACTATGTTAGAAATTTTTAGAGTCTAAATCTCTTTAATAACAATAATTTGTTCTCATGCTCTATTCACTGCTTCTTTTTACCTTTGTACCTTGAGACTCAATTGTAATTCAAGTGACAAAGTTCCAGTTTAATTTCTTTTGTCTGGCTATGGCAATCATCTTAATAAAGATAAAACTTCTGAGTGTTCATATATCTTTTGATCCGGTCAAACTGTGTCCAACTGAACCCATCTCAATCCTTCCTTCAACAAAGAAAATTGATGAAATTATAACTAGTGATAATCAATGATCAATGAATTTAAAAGCGTGAAAGGGAAGTGTAGATTTTTTTAAAGTCCCCTCTACACAAAGGGATTAGACTCAATGCCCAGTACACTTTTTTAGCATATGACAAGTTACAGGGTTCCACTTTAATGTAACCAGTATTTAATTGAATAGTAACATCAAAGGTTTAATGGTAAATGCAGGACCATTTGCACCTATGGATTACTATGTAATTACAATTAGCAGATCCAAAAGCAATTACCATGCATTGCCATTCAGAAGACAGAAATAATCATGTATTTATCCTTCAATGACATACTCCTTACTCAGTAATTATCCTTCCACTAGTTGGTAATTCTCATGTAATTAAAGAGTCCACAGATTGAGTGTACTTGCATGCTATTTGTGCACTGAAATTTAAAGCCTGGCTTAAATTGTTCTAATACTCTGCAGCAGATCAGAAGCAGTGCCATTATGATGATTCTCCACACTGAGCAGACCTAGCTTCCCTGACACATCAGTTTTTAATGTATGACTGATGCTCTTAGTCTACTTCAGGTTCCCAACAACCAAGGCTACATCTCTCTTGTCAAAATAAAATAGGGAGCTGGATAATCATTCCTTAAACTCAGTATTTCTGACAAGTGAAAAAACAATGAAATATTTTGTCAATAATAGGAGAGCTTTGCCCAAATTATTTCAATAAATAACTTCCAGTCTTAACATGCCATCAGAGCCATCACTAATGTTATCCACTACAAACTGTCAGCATGTCAGTCACCATCTACTAAAGGTTACTTCCCAGGAAGATAGAGCATATAGGCATTTACCCAGCAGTGGGCAAAAATTTAATATCAATTTTCCACTTGTTTGATCATGACATGAAAAAAGAAGGGGATGTCAATGGATAACAAGACAAAAAGGTCAATGGGGTAGGGAAAAGGTAGAAATCTTGCATCAGCAGCATTTGGACTATGATTGGAAATTGATTATATAAGAACAATAGGTTATTAGAAATGGAAGAAAGCTTAGAGATCATGTCATCCCACCTCTCAGGCAATGAAGAAGTTCCCTCTACAATATGGTATCATAGGATTTAGAACTAGTAGAGGTCATCTCATTCCATTCTTTCATTTTATAGATAAGGATAATGAGTCCTGAAGAAAATGGCTTACTTGCCAAAGGTCACTCAGGTAGCATCTCCACAACAGGCTCATTCAAGCCTTGGATAGTTGAAATTGTTAGAATTTTTCCCTTTACTACAAAATGAAATCTTCTTTACATCAAAACCAACTATTAGTGGTTTTCCTATCTGAGGCTAAGAGAATCCATCTAATTGTTCCACAAAGGACTCTACTTAGTCTAGCCTTACAATATGCCTACCACTGGCTGTTCAACCCCCACCCTATGCTTGGGTTTCCCCTCAGGCAAGAAGAAACTGAGATTGGTTGTTCTCCCACCAGGTAAAAAGTCAATGCCAGTAGGCACAGAGAATATTTGGCATTCAACAAAGTTTATGGAAATGTGGGAATCAGGAATGAAACAAGATTCTGAAATGTGGTCTAAAAGTTTTGTTTCTAGAATAGCTGAACATTGAACCTCCAATCTATCACATCATCTGCTTTAATAAGGACACATAATTGTTCACCCAGTGGTTCATTTCTCTCTTATTTAGAAACAAGAACTCTAGGTATTAAGATATAAACCAAAGGCCAATGAAAACAGGGTAGCATGAAGTGAAAGTAAAGGAAAAAAGTTCCCAGAAAATGCTAAGATAAATAAAATGAAGACATCAACCAAGGCAGCATTTGACCTGCAGTTGATCTTGTATGATGACCATTGCATTCCCCCCCCCCCCCAAAAAAAACAAACCAAACAAACAAACCCAACACATTCACTACTCACAAAGCAAACCTCTCATTTAGGCCCTAATCACCTCCCATCTAAACTACTGCAATAGCTTCCTCATTATCTCATTATATACACCTTCTCTTTTCTTCAATCTATTCTCCACACAGCTGCCAGAATGATCATCCTAAACCAAAGTCTGCCAACATTACTTCCTCCGCTCAAAAAGTTTCAGTAGTTCCCAATAAGCCTGAGAATAAAATACAAAAATATTCATTTGATATTAAAAATCCCTTTACAATATAATCCAGTTCTGTCTTTAAAGATGGACTTCATAGTATTTCCCCTTTATATACACTGTTGCCAAATAGATGTCACAACAGATAGAGTACCAGGCCTGTAATCAGGAAGAATCATCTTCCTGAGTTCAAATCTGAACTCAGACAGTGTGTGTCTCTGAGTCACTTCACTCTGTTTGTCTCAGTTTTCTTATCTATAAAATAAGTTGTACAAAGAAATAGTAAGCCATTCCAGTATCTTCCCCCCAAAATATCAACAACAAAAAGGACCACTCTTCATGACTGAAATGAGTGAATAACAAAAAATACAATCTATATTACAGTCAAAGTGGATTTACTATTCTCCACACACAACATACCAAATCCTACTTTTACATAGATGGAATAAGCATTTATAAAATACCAATTATGTACCCAAGATTGTTTTTAAATTTTTTTTACAATTATTTACCTTTACAATTATTACCTCATTTGATCTGAGGATCAATCCTGAAAGGTAGGTCCTACTATTATTTCCATTTTAGAGTGGAAGAAACTGGAGTAAATGAAATGTGTGTGAGAGCCAGAATGAAAGTATGTGAGATCAAATTTAAATACAAGTCCTCCTAACTCCAGAACCCCTGGACTATCTACCAATTATCAACTATTAACTACTAACTAGTTCTAGACTATCTCTTATATCTGAAATTCTCTCCTCACCTCTGTTTCTTAGTTCCTATCTCCATTCCACAAGTGTTTATATAGTACTTCCTATATATGTCACTGCTATGGAAAAACAGAGACAAATATGGAAAAATAGCCTTAAGTATTCAATCAAGGAACATAGAATAGGAAAAAGAGAAAATGATTTTAGAATGCCTACAAATGTCATATCAAGACAATAAGCAAAAAAACTAAAAGAAATATTTGAAAAGTCTGGTTCTTAATTTCTCTTTATTTTGAAACCCTTTCAGGCCAGAGTGACCAAGGTTTTGTCTCAGGAAGCTAAAATGTAGAGCATGTATACACAATCCTTTATGGGTAAAAAACACAGCTTAAGACTATTAGCAAGAAAGAATTAACTAAAATAGAAAACTCCAAGAGTAAGCTCCAATTTCTCCCTGTTTTCTCCCCAGGTAATGCCTATTTCAGTGACCTCTCTAGGTTCTAGTCTCTCCCAGTAAGTAGCTCAAGAAATAGAACACTGGGATTAGAGTCAAGAAGACCTGAGTTCAAATATGTACTGAAACACAGTATGATCCTAGGAAAATCCCTTCTGTCTAACTCAGTTTTGTCATCTGTAAAATTGGGGTGATAGTAGCACCTATCTCCAAGGGTGGTAAAAGAGATTGTATTTGTAAAGTGCTATTCAAATTATGAAATGTTACACAAATGCTAATTGTTATTGCTATTATCCCAGAGACCTTCCTTATGTCTCAAGGACTGAGGTCTCTCAATATAATGCTTAACTAAATTTGTCCTCAAATGTTGATTTGTATAATCTATATTTCTTGTCCAATTGCTAGAATAACAAATTCCAGTTCCATAGTCAAAGAGAAGAAAGTGTCCTGACAGGAAATACTTGTTAGCAAAATATTAAGGATCCCTTTTAGACTTCTACTACCTGCCAGCATCATTTATTTTCAGGAGATTCTGCTTTTCATTAAAGTAATTGGGGTTTGTCATTGAATAATAATTTGCAACTTATGAGACTCATTCTCTACTTCCAAGTAACCATACTCTAATTCAGTGCACGTAATTATACATGGAGCAGGGATTAGTTAAACATACAAAGCTAACCAATGATAACTCTGCATAATTCTATGAAAACATATATATTTCTTCATGCTTCTTCCATGCTTCCGTCATTCAACCATTTTGTTTTAAGCCTTAATATATGCCAATAGGTCCTGAAATGTATATGTTCCTAAAAGGTCTTTTGTGAATTCATTTTTTTACAATTTTTTTTTTACATTTTAGATTCATTAAAGTTGCTTGCTTTAAAAAAAATTTTAAAAAAGGTCCTATTCATAATCCATTTTTAAAGTAAATAACTACCCTCTAATTTAGCTGTCCTTCAAATCCAGATTTTTCAACTATTGAAAACAATCTCTTCCAGATTCTTATAATACTTTTTTTTTAAATTTCTCATACACTTATGTTCTAGGTTTTTGCCCTTTTTTTTGTTTTAGGAAAGAAACAATATCTTATTAATTTTTGTGTTCCTCTCATAGTCCTATCTTAAATAACACATAATATGTTTAATTTACTTGTATTCACCTCCCTAAACATCATGCTTGCATTTCCAGATATATTCTTGTATGTATATATTGTGTATTCTATTTTTACAAATTTGCAGTTATTATATTCATGGGATTTAGGGTCGACTTACCCTAAATCAAAACACCCAAAAAAGAGACTGCTCAATTTTTACATTTTCCCCAAGTTTTCACATCATAAAATATGGAGGTCCATAGGAGCCCCCGATAATTTAAATAATGAAGTCATTTTTACATGAAAACAGGCCAGATTCATTAAAGATCCCTAGCCTCAAGGAGACAAAGGTATTAGTTCTGGGATCAGTGAATGACTAAATGTATGATAAACCATTTATTAAGCACTTATATACCAAACACTGTACTAAGCACTGTAGATAAAAATTAAAAAGCAAGGCAGTCCCTGTCTTTCCCTCCCTCCCTCTCCCTCTCTCCCTCTCTCTCTCTCTCTCTCTCTCTCTCTCTCTCTCTGAAAGACACTCTCAAGAAGTTCATACTGTATGCAATATGCAATCAGGGTAGATAAAACAAGATAAAAGATTCAGCTACAAAAGGAAAGATCCAGGCATTCTAAGGATTTAGCAGTCCATCAAATACCAAGGGTCATCATTTTCCCAGTCACCTTAGGTGTTATTCTCAGCTCCTCATTCTCTCTCATCCCCCACCTTTACTCCCTATCAGTGATTAAGTCTTGTTATTTCCACTTTTCTAATATCTTTTATAGACTCCTTCTTCTCTCTTCTGACATTGTCCCTAGCTCTGGGTCAGATCCTCCTCATCTCATGCTTGCACAATAACTAGTGGCCTGCTGGTTGCTTTCTCTTCTTGAACCTCTCTCCATTTCAATCCACTCTCCAAGGTGCTTAATAAATTCTACCTGAAAGCAGTTATTTAAGTGCAACAATAGGTCAGATGGTAGGGACAGGGCAAATGAAAAGGCCCAAAGGATCTTAGAATGCAGAAACAAGGCAAATGCTAAGGACTGACTGCCCTCTAATTGTACTGTAGTTAACTCATCCAAGAATTAATAGCATCTACATTTGCTGCTGGAGTTGGTAAAAACTAGTACTAAAGCCTGGAGGGACTGGTTACTGCCATTGAGAAGCAGAGTGAGCCAGGGGATCCTAGTGGACAGGGGACTCTAGGCTCCCCCCTAAAGAGATGATGATGGAGAACTGGGTTGGGGAAAGAGGCCCAGCCAGAAATAGGAAAGCAAAAGTGAACAGCAACAAGAATATTGTGACAGAAAGATTGCAAGGAAGGCTATTCCCACCTGACATACTCTTATTTACTATTCAAAATTTCTTCAAAACTGGCTTCTTCATATACTTTCTATTTTGAGTTTTAAGATACGGTCCATAAGAAAGAAATCTAGCCAGTAAGCCCCAAGATATAATGGGAGGTTTCAGTGATCAAGATATATACATATATATGTATTATATATATTACACACACACACACACACATATATATATATATATTCACTTTATCATCTTTAGATCTCCAAATTCTTATCTACTTATCTTTTTGACTCAGTTCAGTGTCATTTCTGGCATACAGTGCTTAACATAAGGCCTGGCACAGCCTTCCCTAATTCCTAACTTCAAAAGTAAACATTCTTATTCTACATATGTGTGTGTGTTTGTGTTCATCTCTCTTTCTGTCTCATTCTGTGTTTGTCTATCTGTCTCTCCATGGCAAGTTCTTCATCTCTGTGCATGTCTCTGTGAGCATCTGTCTCTTGTGGTCTGTGGCAGTCCATGCCTGTAGCAGTTTCCATCTTTCTGTGTGTCTGTCTCTATCTGGCTCTGTCCTTTTGTCTCTGTTTTTCTCTCTCTCTCTCTTTCTCTCCAGCTCTGGGTGTGTCTCTGGGTCTATGTGGATCTCTTTCCCTGTGTCAGTTATCTGCAGGTATTTCTCTGTGTTTGTATGTATATATTTCTGTTGAGTCTCTCCATTTATGTCTCCCTTTCCCCATCCAGTGAGATTATCTTATTTTTCCTTACATACATATGCGTTTTAATCTTCCAATAGAATGCAAGTTCTTTGAGATCAAGGACTTTTATTTGTGCTTTTATACCCCTACTTCACATTATACCTTAGATGCTTAATCAATGTTTGTGGAATTAAATTGAACTGAGTCTAAAATTTAAAAAAAAAATAATTTGCAAAGGTTTTCTTATGCATCAAATCAGCCAGGTTTACTAACTTCCATCTAATGATTATTCTGTGACTCAGTTCCTGTATAAAATTAAAGTTGTCAGTCTAGACAAAGGGTACTCTAGACCTTGGTGAACTTCCAGATATTATAAAATCTCTTCCTTTAATCCCTTTAAAATGCATTAACATTGGACTGTGCAAAGAGTAGAAAAGCCTGGTAAAGATGCACTCATAGCTCACTATTATTTCAGTGTTTAACATCATTCTATTGGAATTTAGATGACTTTGATAGCCTTTGGCCTTATTTTGCAAAAGGAACTAATTTGAGTGCTTATCAAAGATGAATGATTTCATCATGTAGCAGAAAAAGGATGAAGTTCTTAATCTTAACTCACACAATATATAGGCAATAGTCTAGTCAAGATAGTAGCTACCTTGGGGCTAAAGCAAGATACAAAGACAAGTTTTCAATTAATTCATAGCTACTAAATATGTCGATTATTACAATTGCAAATAAAACATTTTTTAAAGTGTAAATATTTTATGAAAATTAAGGATTAAGGTAAAGGGCATTAAAAACCTAGTGTGAGAAACATAATTTAATTAATCCTGGATGTCTCATATTTTGGATCTATGAGGGAACATACTACGAATGTGGTGGCACAGTTCAGATTATTGAATAGTAGGAAGGTTTATTGTATGAAATTTTTTAAGCTAGCTCTGCTTCTTATAATACTAACAATAATGCATACTGAGAGTTTGATTGTAGTTAATTCATAAGAGCTGTGATTAATGTTATAAAAGGGTCACAAATCAGAGCCAGAGAATAAAAGAGAAACTATTCATGGATACTAATAAATTGCTCTGTGAAGGCTTGGCCACCCTTGCAGGTAATGATGTCACAAAATGATGAAAGAATCGTTAAGGAGCCAGCAAAGTGGCACTGCTTGGCTAATGTACTGATCATTGCATCACATTTGGCCAGAAGCCTCTTAAAGGCAACAGAGATGGAAGGAAGACAAGACAGCCCAAGACTGCAGGCTCCCCCTCACCTTCCTTTCTCTAAGTCCAAACTTTCAGAGAGAGAAATTAATAAGGATTAGTCTTAAACATGGGAAGGAAACTACTTTACAAAGGGTAATGTCAATTTACTGTGCTCCATCTAAAATACAATGGGATTATTTTTTTTTCCCTCAACGGCTTACTTTTTCCAGGGTCAAAAAAGAAAAAAAAAAAAAAAGAGAGAGAGAGAGAGATCTACAGCAAGATACAGAGAAGAGATAATAACAACAGTTAACATCACATTTACACTGCCCTAAGGGACAGTGTTATGTGCTTTATAACTATTACTTCATTTTATCCCTGCAACAGCTACAGGAGATAAGTTGCCATTATTATCCCCATTTTACAGATGAGGAAAGTAAACAAACAGAGTTAAATAATTTTCCCATTATCACCTAGCTAGTTAAGTATCTGAGGCCAGATTTAAAGTCAGGTCTTTTTTACTCTAGACCTTACGTTCTATCCACTGTATTATCTAGCTGCCTAGCTGTAGATGGATATAGAGATAAGTTCACTGGGGGGAAAAAAAGAAAAATAGCAGAAGGGGGGGGAGAAGATGAAAAAAGATGAAATAAGGTATGAAAAAGGACAGTTAAAGAGAGGGAAGAAAGAGCGAAGGGAAAAAAGAAAGAGGAGAGAGAAAGAAAGTTGGTAGAAGGGAAGGGAAAGAGAAGGAAGGGTTATGGGAAGGGAAGAGAAAGGAAATTAAAACAATGGGAAGAAAGAGAAGGGCAAGAGAGGGGAGAGAAAGAGAAAGAAATCTAGAGAAATAGAAACAGAGAAATCTAATGCTCTGAAATAATTTAAATATAACAAGTTCTATAAATGCTAATTTTTGCTTTTAATTCCCTTCATACTAAATGGGCATAGCAAACCATTTAATATTTCTTGGCCAAATTAAGCTATTTCTAAAATAGATTCAGCAAATATCTTAGCCATTCCTTTAATTATTCTCATTTCTTTACTATAAACAATTCAAAAGAAATTTATCAAAAACTCTTAAAATGCCTTATTAATAAAGCAAAATTTTTTACATTTTCTGTAACATGCAGACATGTGATAAATGTAAAGTATTTAAAATTCCAAAAGAAAAAGAATGAATCAATGTTTTTTGCCCAGTGTATTATATACTGTCCAATGTCTTACATTAATATAACATTGTAAAAACACTGAGGAGAGTCATTGAGACTCCCATGAGAATTTATTGAAATATGAATGAAACAGAGTTTTTATTTATCTTAGAACTGGGTCTAGCTTTGGAAATTGTTAAGATTTTTTGGTTGGAGAAAGAGAAGTGGATAGAAGAGAGCTGTGTGGAAACAGTGAAGGTTGATTTGAGTTGTTTTGACTATACTCAGAGTGATTTAATTCACTATTCTACCTATTAATTAATCTTCTGAAGGCAAATAAGTTTCACTTTTAAGAAAACTATTCCCAGAATATAGATAACAATACATGTATTCTGCTGAGTTCTACCCTTTTTTTCCCCTTCTTCATTCATTTTCACTTCCGCTGAAAACACTTTCTCTTAGGAACAATTGCCAAGAACTGGCATATTCTCAAGGCTTACGTTTTCAACTGTTTGCCAAATGGCTGTAATATAATTCACAAAAGTCCTGTTTATTGAGTAATATTATTAATGGTTAGCAGAATACTGTGAAATTGAAGACATTCTTTTTGGATTATTTCCAGGTCTTTAAAAAGAACCACTAGTTCCAATAGGAAATGGATGGTTTATCTTAAAGCTTAATATTTAAAAAATTATTTAAACTTATTGTCTCAGTCAAGTGTGTTAGTTATGATAGGCCCCCAAATATGTAGTGTTAGGTAATGGATCCATACCAACAAGCAAAAGACAAATAGATAAGTGATTATAATTACAGAGGTCATAGTTCACAGTAATCTATTTTTAAATAGCAAGTGAACCCAAGAAAGATCTGCGAATTTTTTTTAAACCATGGAACTCTCTCCACCAATACAGCTTACAATCAAGCTATGATTTCATACATATATGCTACAAAACTGACTAAAGTATATGGAAGTTGGGGCAGCTAGGTGGTGCAGTGGTTAGAGCACCAGCCCTGAAGTCAGGAGGACCTGAGTTCAAATTTGATCTTAGACACTTCCTAGCTGTGTGACCCTGGGCAAGTCAGTTAACCCCAATTGTCTCAGCAAAAAAAAAAAAAGTATATGGAAGTTAAATTATTTGCTGAGCATCAGCAAGTGTCAGAGTTGAGATCTGAACATAGGATTTCTCCAATCCAACCCCAGTCCTACAAGCCCCACACCAATCAGTCAATAAATATTTATTAGATGTTTTATTAAGTGTAAGATTACTCTACTAAATACCAAAAATATAAAGAAAGACAGATATATTATCTCTGACTTCAAAGTTCAAATTCTAGTAGGGAAGATGTTAAAAACTAAATAATATAAGATATAAAAAGAGTAGATGGAAGATAGTCTCATAGGGAAGATACTAGAAATTGAAGGGACCAGAAAACAATGAAAAGTTCTCTGAAAAAGATGGTATTTGGGCTGAGTCTTGAAAAAAGCTAAGAGCAAAAGATTTCCAGATATGAAAAATCATGACTGCAAATTCATGGAATCTCTCTCTCTAAGAAAGGAATGTAGTCTTTATATGACGTATAGTATAGCACTGATTCAAAGTTATGGTTTATCTACTTCCCTAACTTCTCTCCAATCTGTCCCCTTCTTTTCAGCTCTGTCATCCTAATTAAGTCCTTCCACAATACTGTTTAATGTAACAGTTTCCTGATTTGAAGCTCTGGCTTCCAGCCTCTTCCCACTCACACATCCTCTACCAGAATAATCTTCCTAAAGCACATCTGAAAATGTCACTATCATGCTTAAGACCCTTCAGTAGCTACCTATTGCTTCCAGTTTAGCATTTAAAGCTTTTAAAAATCTTTCCCCAATCTACCTTGCCAGGCTTCTTTCTTTTTTTCTTTTTTGAGTTTTTAAATTTATTTTAAACAAGTACAAAATAAGAAAAAAAAATTTGTCATGTACACAGCAATCATAAGATTCAATATAAAGCAATAAATTTCTATTTCAAGAAAATACATGTAGCAAATACCGCATTTTGTTTTCAAAACTGTCTCACTTTTCTTTGCTTCCTTGAGGATTTTCTTTTGTTCTATACATTTCTTACTTTATTTCTACTGCCCTTCCCCCCACTGCTACAATTAGATAGGTAGATACACACATATATGTATATATACATAAATATCTATGTACACAACATTGTCATTTAAAAATATACACATATATACCCTTATACACATATATGTAAAACTGAAACATACTTATTTTCAGTTTTTCTCTATTTCTCTAGAGATAGATACCATCTTCTTTCATATGTCCAAGTATTTCCATGTTTTCCTAAATCAACCAGTTCATCATTTCCTAGACCACAGCAACATTCTAACCCAATAACATTCCATTTGAATTTGTCTCACAATTTTCTGTATTCTTTCTCTTCTTGGCTACACAGGTTTTATTTATAAAAGAAACTTTTACTTTAATAAAATTTATCCATTTTTATACTTCAACAATGCTCTCACCTTATAATATGGTTTAAGGTCCAATATTACTACCTCTTCCTCCTTTTTTTCTCCTGATTTCTTTGATGTCCCCAACCTTTTTGTTCTCCTAAGTGAATTGGTATTTTTTTTCCAACTCAGTAAGGTAAGGTTTGGTTTTTATTTAAGTAATTTATTTGAGACAGTAAATAGATTAATTTGGCAAAATTACCTTTTTTTATTATATTGACCAGGTTTATTTCATATCAGTCCATTTTCTGTATACTCCATTTCAATCAAACTGACCTATTTGCTATTCTCTAAATTTTGGCCTCCATCTCTCACAACTTTGCTTTTGAACAAGCTGAATCCATTTTGAAAATGCATCCCCCCATCACCTCTTAGAATTTCTAACTTCCTTCAAGACTACCTCTTTCAGGAAGTATTTTTTGATCTTCTTAATAGTCAGTATTCTCTGTAAGGTTGGAACATTGTTACTGTGTAGCAAATGATGAGTTAGTGGAATTATAAAAATATGCAAAATGTGTAAGAAAACCCCAGAGAAACAGAGCATAAACAACCATAGTACAGTCTGACATAAATGCATATAAATGTAAAGGTATATATATCTGTATGATTATAGATATCTATGTATTTGTATGCATGTATGTGTATATTATATATTTGTGTGTGTTTGTGTCAATGTATACACATACACACAGACATATATATACATATACACATAAGCATTTTAATTGAAAAATGGGAAAAGGGGAGAATAGTTCTTTTGCTCCTTCTCTTCAAATTATCAAGCCACACTCATCTGTAATTCCTTTCACCAAGGAACATAAAGCCTCCTTGAAGGTAAAAATTGTTTTCCACTTTGTATATCCCTGCCTCTTTGCATTAGAATTTGTAGATTGTAGGCACTTTTTAGATTTACTCTCACAAACTAAAACAGCCTTTCTTAAGGATTTCTTATGTAAAACTATTCGGTAGACTAAATTAATTCTTCTTTTTAAAATTTGTTTCATCTTATAGCCTGTTTTATAGTTGTATCTTCTACTAAAGCTCTATTCCACTATTTCTTTATGGTGCAGAGCTGATCCTACCTTCTCAAAGTTATCCCTCATTTATAGCTAAACAAATGATAGATAGTATAGGAATTTAAAGATATACTACTGTGATATGAAAAGCAATAAAAAGGACAATTTGAAAGAACCTGGGAAGACTTGTATAACCTGATGCAGAGTGAAGCAAATAGAATAAAGAGAAAAATTTGTAATATAACAATTTAATAAAAATGAACAACTTTGAAAGACTTAAAAACTATGATCAGTGCAATTAACCAGAATTTGAGAGGGCAGAAGGATGGCACTAATCTTTTGGCAAAGAAATAATGAACTAAATATGAAGACTAATAAATGTTTCTGGATATGGCCAATGTGGGAATTTATTTTTCTTGGCTATTCATATTTGTTACAAGGATTTTATTTTTCCCTTTTTTTTCTCCAATTGAAGGGGAGATGGAAAGCAAAAAAAAAAAAAATACATTCATATTAATTGGCATATTTGTTTTTTTAAACTGAAAAGTCCAAGCTTACAGTTTCCATAATTTTGAAAGGAGTCTGTGCACAAGACCAGTGCTGTATAGTCATTCAAAGACCAGCCTAAGTTTAGAAAGGCTCATCACCAAGAAGATGGTAAAACAAATCAAGCAGGAGATAGGCATTTACTAAATGTTCACAAATATTTGTTACTTACCAGATCCTAACTATATGGTATTGTTAGTATGTTAGAAAAATGGAATTAAAAGAAAAATTAAATAGAAAAGATAAATGAACAATAAGAGCACATTCTTCCATAGAGAGAAATTCATAATGATCAACAATGCAAATGGAAGTGAAACAGGAATGATTGACTAGATACTACTACAACAGATTGTGATCTGGGAGTCAGAAAAGACAAGGTAAATATGTCATCATCATCATAGTAATGCTATTTTAAAAACTAATATGACACTGGACTTTGGCTTTTAAAAGAAACTATGGTTTGCATAGTACCTTTATAATCTTTATATCAGCATTAACACTTTTAAGGTATCATGAAATGTAAATAAGGCTCTGTATTTTATTTGCCTTCAAGCAATAGAGTCTGGGGGAGGGAGCAAATAGAGGGTACAGTGGATAGAGCACTAAGCTTGGAATTAAGAAAACTCATCTTCCTGCATTCAAATCTGGCTTCAGAAATTTATAAGCTATGACTCTGGGCAAGTCATTTAACCTAATTCGTCTCAATTACATCATATGTAAAATAAACCGGAGAAGGAAACAGCAAACTGCTCCCAGATCTTTGGCAAGAAACCTCCAACTGGGGTCACAAAAAAATTCAGACATGATTGGAAAATGACTTAACAACAACAAAAACAATGAAGCCTGATGGTTATCTGAAGTGAATAAAAGAGAAATGAGCAAATAAGACAAACAGAATAAAAATATCTTTTTTAAAGAAATGATTAGGAATTAATATTATACACAGTTCTCATATACTTCCATGTGTTACAAGTACTAACAGCAGTAGAACTTGAGCCATAAAAGATTCTGATCAATGTATGTGTGTGTGTATGTATGTGTGTGTGTGTGTAGCTACTAAAGTATAAATAGAATAGATAACTGTCTTGATAGTTCTGCTAGAGTATTCTTTAGAGAAAGACATAAAAGCCAAATTACTTCATAAGATAAATTCCAATTTATCTTATGATAAATTGGTTAGAATTCTAGGATTCTAACCAGTATGCCAAATGTTCATATCATTATATCACCTTAGCATTGAACAAGAGACCTACCTAGAAGTATTCTAAGATGGATCATTTTTCATAAAACTATATCAATATAGGGAATAATTTTAGTGTTCAATTATCCCTAATAGGTTTTTTCTTAATATCTTAAGATTCAAAGCCTAGCCCAAGATCCTTATTTTACAAATTTGAGAAGTAAGGCCAAAAGAGGTTGTTATAACATTAGTAAATAGAAGAGCCTGCGTTTGAAGTTAGATCTTTTGGACAACAAATCAAATGTTCTTATTTCTATATTGTGCTCCTTTAATAAGACCAGTGAAAAGAAATAAAATTTTCTCACTTTAAGAAAAGGATTCCACACCATACCACTGTGGAATGATAGGGATTAATTACATGATAGAATAACCATTTAAAATGTGCATAATGAGCAAAAAAAAAGAAATTAAAAAAAAAACCTTTGCCTGAATAAAATTACTTCATAATCCTCTTTACATAGTTAGAATCTCTGGCTTCTTAGAGAAAAAACTTTTTAAAGACAAGAACCATTCCTATCATATTTAATTTTGTCTAGGGCTTATAATATGGCCATGCTTATCTGGCCATACAAGTAACAATCTTAAAAACAAAAATAGATGACAATAAGGTAGACAACAAAAAGAGAAATACATTCAGATTTTAGTTCCAGCAATGCCTGCTTTGAATTTATTAAAACAATAAAATATTTAACTTAGCAAGCAAATTTATACATATTTCCTTTTTCCCTCAATACATCTTATTTTTTTCCTCTGCAAGATGTATAAGAAATCAAGGGAATAAAAAATGTAAGTGGTTTCAAAATTTTAAAATATTTTGATCAAAAAAAATCTATATTTGGGTTTCATATGCCAATCATTTTCACTTTGTATTCAGATACAGGAAAATGTGTTGAATTTCTATTAGAAATTAACTAAAGCATAGAGATCATTCTATTCACAAAAGAGAAAACTCACATTCTGTCCTTCAGTGTAGCTATCCTGAGAGCAGAGGCATCGATAAGGTTTGCTAGCCATGTCACAGTCATTGGCATGACCATAACAATTACATCTGTGAACAGAAACATTATATGATTTCCAGTAAAAATCAACACTCTTTAAATCTAGTTCAAGCTCTATGTGCCCACAGAATGAAATGATTGAATGCCATACAAAAAGAATCCTCCAAATTACATTGCTCAAATTATCTCAAGATTTGGTAAGTGCCCCAGTTTTCATCTTCATTTTGTATGGGAAGATAGAAAACATAGGGTCAAGGGAAGGCAAGTTTATTCCATTATTAAGTTAATCAAATTACAAAAATGGTATGTTTATATATAATAAACATACATAGTATCTGTTTCCAGCTGTGTAAGGAATTCTTAATATGAGAACTCTCTCCATCAATATAAATAGCCACTTAATAATAAATCCTAGGAGGCCACCTGAGGCAAACAGAGGCTTAGTTACTTGACTAGAGTTTTTAGTATCAAAAACTGGATTTTAATTCAATTATTTCTGACTCCAAACCCAGTTTCTATAAACCTATTATGTCAAGAAGCATGCTATTCCTTTTCCCTTTTTTTTCTTTCTTCTTCTTTATTTCCCTCCTTTTCCTTTCTAAAGCATACAACTATAGATGTCATATCTAGATATAGATACTATATATTAAATTTAGGGGAATGGTCAGTCAAGGTGACAAATCAAGCATTCCATTCTATTCAACAACAACAACAGTAGCAGCAGCAACAATGGCCATCTTTGACTTGGTTATTACAAAGTAAAAGGTAAAATAAATCATTCCCAAATGAAATTTATGATGTCAAATTCATTTACACTAGACCAAAATGACTCCATAGATAGTTGATCATATCAGAGCAAGTCAGCTGAAAACAAATCACAAAACATCCATGTGGTGGGAATTAGTCTCAACTTCAAAAAAGTTTGGTTTTTAGAACCAGTGTGTGGTAGTCACTAGGGATTCATTCAATGTGTGGGGAAATTAAGTGGTGAATGAATAAGGAGAAGTATTCAAGAAAAAACACATGAGGAATAAAATGGGAAAAAAGAACAGAAAAATAGGGGAAAAAATAGTAGAAGGGAACAAAGTTCAAGCTAAAGAAGAATTTAAAGATTTTAAACAGGGGAAAGTGATCAAGGAAGTAGCTAAGTCAAGATAAGACAAATAGACATGACAAGATAAGATATTACTAAGAAATTAGATGTTTGCCTAACTGCAAGCAAAGAGAGAGACAACTCTAGAATTCAAGATATGCTACATTAATATCATAACAGGATTCCCAGAGAACTTCTAACAAAATGAATATCTAGGGTTAAGGTTAATAAGACTGAACAGGTAGAATCTGTGATTTAAGTACTACCAATCTTAATTATTTCTATATAATCTAAGCACAAACTTTCATTGAAATTGCAGTTCATAATCACAACCACAAACTAATACAGTTTTAATGAATATTACCTGCCACTGATGGTAATTTCATTCACTCCATAGTATCTATGCCTGAAGTTAACAGAAGACTCAGTTGTATGATACTGACCAAGCAGATGAATCCTTATTTGTGTAGCTTTTACAAACTCTTGGAGAGAAGGGTTCTTATAGAAATTATTATATCCAGGTCGATGATTTGGTTGCGGGGTCAAGATACTGAATGTGATGTTACCACGAGAATATGGAGTGAAACTGTAGATGAAAGAAATGCAAAAATATTGAAAACCTCCTTCCTGCTTTGCACAAAATAAAGTATGCAACCTAGAGAAAATGGTTATATAATATCAAGAGAAGCTTGAATTCTTAGCACTTGAAACCTACAGATATTCTAAATATTTCATATTCAAATCAAACAGGAGACTTTAGTCTAGAAAGTTTTTCAGGGTCATGATTTCATCTTCAAGGAAGGAAAATAAAAGTAGTTTTTTCCCCATATTTGTCTTTATTACCTTAATAATTAGGAATCTTTATTTTTGTTTCAGCAGCCAAATCCATAGTGCCCATTTATCAAGTATCACATTTTGGCTGAGATTTCAGAGGCTTTACTTTATTTTGTGGTCAGATCATAGGAACTTTCCATGTTTAAGTCAGGCTTTCCAGAATCAGTTTTTGATAATTAATCTGAAAATCCAGGGGTTATGACTTGCATTTTATTCCAATTCCTTATCATGTATCAGAAGTAACCATAGATCCTTAAAAGCTATAGCAATGGAGTACAAGGGAAGTACTCTAATTCTGGAAGGTTCTATTAATCTGAAGAAGTTTCAAGTATTGTTACTATAAAGGGTTGTTTACCTGTCATCTAAAAACCAGCCAACTAAATTCTATGAGACATCCCCAGACAATTGACCACAAAAAACCATAAAAACCAGTTAATAAAGTGTGGAGGAGTTGTGACCTACATCAGTGATAGGATTGCCCTTCTAGTACCCTAGAAATATATTTCTTTTAAGTATGATAAAAACCTTATCAGAAGTGGGGAAATATGACTGGATGTTCCAACCCTGGACTGTAAAGTACTAAATCATGTTAATGATAAAAGATATACAAATCTCCTTTGAGAGCTCAATTTGTTGACAATGCTTGCTTAGGGTCTTTCTTACAAGAGAGAGATGAACTAGGTCTTAACAGAATCTATGGCTCCGATAACATACATAACTATTTCTCAAGTCATGTTTCATGGTACTCTGATGTCCACATAATGTGAAAGTTCCATAAGACCATCTTCTTGCAATCAAGTTTCCCCTATGAGATATTAAATATGAAATTATATTGACATTAACATGTCACGTATAGTGATTTTTTTTTCTTTTTTTGCTTTTTTGCTGAGGCAATTGGGGTTAAGTGACTTGCCCAGGGTCACACAGCTAGGAAGTGTCTGAGACCAGATTTGAACTCAGGTCCTCCTGACTTCAGGGCTGGTGCTCTAACCACTGCGCCACCTAGCTGCCCCACGTATAGTGATTTTCTATTTTAAATGGGCTTAATTTCCTATATTTTGTGCCGATTCCCCAAATCCTTCTCTAAGCTAGAGATATTCAATTTTTCCATAATTTCTATACAAAGATTTATGAATTTCTTCATCTCAAAGTGTCACATGACCAAATTTGTTTCAGTCACATTTGACTAAATCTTTTTTAGTTCTAAACTATGCTCACCAGTACCAATTACTAATAACAACATTCAAATAGTGGTTGCTATGCAGCAGCTACTGTGCTAAGTGCTTTACAATTATTATCTCATTTTATTCCCAACAACCCTGGGAGAGAGGTGATATTATGCCCATTTTACAGATGAGGAAACTGACAAACAGATTAAGTAATTGACCTTAAACCACATAGCTAGTGTCTGAAGTTGCATTTAAAATTATGTCCCAGTACCCTATCCACTGTATAACCTAGCTGTCTCTCCCCCCAAAAAATCAGCATACCATAAAAATAAATCAACAATTTTTTTTTCATACCTAGGAAGCTGAAGGCAGTTGACAGAGTCAGGATCTTTTAATTGACCATTGTTTTTCATTCCAAAATCACTGCAATTCCTTGCAAAATATTGCCAATCCTCCCAGTCTAAGTGGTCCATTTTTTTCCTTTGAATTCGGATTCCTGTTGGTTGTGGACTAAAGAACTGAAGAACAATATAAAAAACCTGTAAAAGAAAAGTACATTAAACATTACAGCAGATGTCTAAATCTGGTACATCATTATAAACCAAGTGCATTATCTTCATCCATTATATCTCAACTATAGTCAATGACTTCAAATATTTAAGAACTATCAAGTCTATTGGTTGCATGCGGTTTTTATTTTGGATCAGTCAACAAACATTTATTAAGCACCTACTTTGTACCAGGTACTATGCTAAGGTCTTCAAAGAGAATCCAGAGGAAAACCTAATACAGTGAAATCACATTTGCAATCAAAGAATATTAAAAAGGGAAAGGATCTTAATACAACCTAGATTCCCTCATTTTCTAAATAAGGAAGCTAAGGGCCAAAAATATATCCAATTAACCATAAATTAGAGGAAGAGCTGAGAACTGAACTCCAGCTATCTTAATCCCAAACCTTGTGTTCTTTCTACCAAACCAAGTACAAATACCATATAAGGATATTTGCAGCTATTTTTGTTAAGCACTTCACTGAATTCATCCACTAGAACTTCAAACTAAATGAAACTCTTTTCAACATTTCATAAATAATCAGATCTGACTTGCTGAATGATCTTGGCTAAGTCCTTCTTCTCTTCAAGTCTCAGTTTCTTTGTAAAATGAAAATCAAATGTGCCCTATTCATCACATGGAGTTGTTAGAAGAAGAAATGAGAATTACATATGGTAGAAATATCTTATAATTACAGAGAATGGTCTCCATTTTCCATAATCCTCGTTCACTGAGATGTATTCTTAGAAATTTGTACATAAACCTTAAGTGAAATAGCATTACCTGAAGCACATTCTGGGTGCATGGGGAAGTTATACAAGTGTAAAAATGCAAGTGTATCACATGTGCATCTGACATCAATGATAAAGATATAAACAGTAGAATTATGAGTGACAGAGGCAGGGGTGACAGGGCTGTGAGCAGGATGAGTGGATATAGAAGACAGAATAAAAGGAAATCCATAGTACAAAACCATGACAATCAGACTCTGGTATTCTATCTGAAATATAATAATGACTAGGAGAGCTGTGGCAAGAGGTTTCAGTTTTTCTTCAGTCTCCAAGGATCCAGTACTCTTTAATTTAACAATAAGAACAGTGATAGCTATCATTTATATAGCACTCAAGGTTTACAAAGGCTTTTTTATAAATATCTCAGTTTATTCTTAAAACTCTGAATGGTGTTAAAAATCCATATTTTACAGATAAGAAAACAGTTAAGTGACTTGCCCTGGATCATACAACTAGTAACTTTCTGGGACAGGGTTTAAATTCAATCTTTCCTGACTAGCACTGCTCAGAGGGCAGGAGAAAGGGTAATCATTTTCCTGCAAATAGAGTGTTTACTAATCACTTGATTTAATTCATTGGTATTTCCGTTGTTATTCTATTATAATATATTGCTTTCTTGCCTTTGAATTGATGTCATTTGGTCTAATTTGATGTAGTATGCTAGTGGTATGGTCTCTAGTCCTAACTCTGAATACATGATGACCTATACAAATATTCTGACCTTGGGTGTAACTGAGACAGGGTTGTACTTAAGCTTAAAGCTTTCTATAAATATCAAGTACCTTTTTTATAATATAGGTTTTGAATGTGAAATATTTCTAAAAATGAAGCCATTATATTTCTACAGAACCTTTTAATTTATGTCTTTTTTTGGGGGAGGTTTTATTTTTTTTTTAATGAATCAAGTGCTCATTTGCCTAATTCAATTCCCAGATGCTGTTGACACAAGCAGAAAAGTTCATTTAATTACCTGGTACTGTCCATTTTCCAAATCTATTGTAATTGCCACTCCATTTTCAAGCTCAGTCATGTTTTTAAATACATGAGAAATCCACGTAGTCCCAATATCATTATCATTGATGTAAGAGAGAGGATGAGCTTCAGGATTCAGCCTCAAAACTCTATCATTGGTTGTGTCATCTGCATCATTAGGGAGGCAGTACCGCTGCACCAAAGGATGGACTCTCGGATGGCTGACAGGGCAACGGCATTCTGTCTGGATGTGCAAATAGAGTAATTCTCCAGAGAAAACTTCCATAATGTCTCTACAGAGAGCACAAGAAAGGGAGTCAGTCAAGGGCATAACAAAACAGTTCAACAAAGAATAGAATTTCTAAAAGCAGGTATAAAATAGGCTACTTTTTCCTATAATAATGCAATTGTTAAGTATCCATTTAATTTCACTAATTTGTCACATATTTAAAAAAAAAGCAAAAAATAGTTCTGTTCACTGGGTACCCATTAGTAACTACATGCAGTATGACAATATAGTACTCAGAATTAAACTGGTGCCATAAAATAGCAATTAACTAATTAATAAAAACCTAGAGGGAGATCACCAGTGGCATTTCCAAATACAATATCCTTGACTTTGTTCAATTTAACATTATCAGCAATTTTTATAAATGAGGCAACTGTTATAATAGAAAGAGCATGAGAATCTGGAACCAGGGGAAAGCTGGGTTCAAATCTTCATTCTGCTACTTACCAATTTTATGAATGCAGAAATGGGCATGACTGTAAAATGTCAAATGATGCAAAACTGGAAGGCATAAACTAATCTTTAGGTGGATTACCAGACTATGCATAATGGGACCATGATGGAGACATAGCTTCCATGAAAAAGGAGAAGAAGGCATCATTGTACTCTGTTTTTATCAACTCTCATCAGGAATGTAAACTGTGTTTAGATTTTAGGAAGGAAATTGACAAATGGGAAATGATCCATAGGAGAATAACCTCAATGATGCAGGGCTTTGAGGCCATGTCAAATAAGATCAGTTGAAGGCAGTGGGATTGTTTAAGAAAAAAAAAGAGAAAATGGGAATGACAGAATAGCTATATTCAAGTATTTGCAGAGATGCAATGTGGAAAAGGAATGAAGTATTGATCTCTCCATCAGAGGATAGATCTGGGAGCAATCAGAAGTTCCAAATAGGAAGGTTTTAGGCTTGATATCATGGGGAACTCTTTCCCATTGGAGTTCCTTAAAAGGGAAGTTGGATCACCACTTGTTGAGTCTCACAATAACCTTATGAACTAGATGCTATTATTACCCCCTTTTATAGATAAGGAAACTGAGACCAAGTTAAGTTCCAATGATTTGCATAAAGTCACGACTAGTATATGTTTGAGGCAAGGTTTAAACTCTAGTCTTTTTGACTTTATATCAGCTCTATCCACATACCAACTAGCTGCCTAAATAATAAGATGCAGGATCCGAAAAGATCACTACAGGTCAGTACAAATTGTTGAGTCTAAGATAAAATTTGTTTAAAAAATAAAATAAATATGATTAAATTTGACTTCAAAAAATTCAATCAGTTGCAAAAGTACAGGATGGGGAAATATAGTTGGACAACTGTCCTAGTGAAAAATTTTTACCATACTAGGCTAACAGGAGGGAAAGGAAACAAGCACTTATTAGGCACTTTATTATGTGCTAGGCATTGTGCTAAATGTCTCATTTGATCTTCACAATAATCCTAAAAAATAGGTGTTGCCTTGATCCCCATCTTACAGTCAATAAAACTGAAGCAGAGAATAATAAATGATTTGCAAGAGTCACACAGCTAGAGTCTGAGTCCAGTTATAAACTTAAGTCTTTTTGACTCTAGGTCCATTGTATCCACTGCACCACCTAGCTGTCCCTTAAACTGAGCTACCCATCACTAAATGTTTTTAAGTAGAATCTGGTTGAACTGTTTTAGCAACATTATAGATGGCATTTGTGTTCAGATATTGGTTAGGCTAGGTGACCTAGTCCCTCACCAGTTGGAGATTCTATTATTTATTCCAAAGGGGAAAAAAAACTACATTGCTAATTTCAGAAAGAAATATCTTTCAACTGTCAATACTAAATCATTTCTATATGTGGTTTAGTTTGTATATCAAATATTCATCCAGATCACAGGACAAACTAGGCAATAACTATAAATTTAGTGTTTGATAAACCCAAAGACCCCAGCTTCTGGGATAAGTACTCATTATTTGACAAAAACTGCTGGGAAAATTGGAAACTAGTGTGGAAGAAATTAGGGCTTGACCCACACCTAACACCACATACCAAGATCAGATCTAAATGGGTTCATGATTTAGATATAAAGAGTGATATTATAAGAAAATTAGAGAAACATAGGATAGTTTACCTCTCAGACATGTGGAGATGGAATAAATTTATGTCCAAAGAAGAATTGGAACTCTTAACTGAACACCAGATAGATAATTTTGATTATATTAAGTTAAAAAGTTTTTGTACAAACAAAACTAATGCAGACAAGATTAGGAGGGAAGCAATAAATTGGGAAATCATCTTTACATTTAAGGGTTCTGATAAAGGCCTCATTTCTAAAATATAGAGAGAATTATCTCATATTTATAAGAATTCAAGCCACTCTCCAATAGATAAATGGTCAAAGGATATGAACAGACAATTTTCAGATGATGAAATTAAAACTATTTCTAGTCGTATGAAAAGGTGCTCCAAATCACTGTTGATCAGAGAAATGCAAATTAAGACAACTCTAAGATACCACTCCACACCTGTCAGATTGGCTAAAATGACAGGAAAAGATAATGACGAATGTTGGAAGGGATGTGGGAAAACTGGGACACTAATACATTGTTGGTGGAACTGTGAATGGATCCAACCATTCTGGAGAGCAATTTGGAACTATGCTCAAAAAATTATCAAATTGTGTATACCCTTTGACCCAGCAGTGTTTCTATTGGGCCTATAACCCAAAGAGATCTTAAAGGAAGGAAAGGGCCCCACATGTGCAAGAATGTTTGTGGCAGCCCTTTTTGTAGTTGCTAGAAACTGGAAACTGAATGGATGCCCATCAATTGGAGAGTGGCTGAATAAATTGTGGTATATGAATGTTATGGAATATTATTGTTCTGTAAGAAATGACCAGCAGGATGATTCAGAGACGTCTGGAGAGACTTGCATGAGCTGATGCTAAGTGAAATGAGCAGAAGCAGGAGATCATTATACATGGCAACAACAATACTATATAATGATCAATTCTGATAGACTTGGCTCTCTTCAACAATGAAATGTTTCAAACCAGTTCCATTTGTTCAGTAAAGAAAGCCATATACACTCAGAGAGAGGGATATGAAATGTGGACCACAATGTAATATTTTCATACTCTCTATTGATGTTTGCTTGCATTGGGTTTCCTTTCTCAGATTTTTTTTTCTTGTAGATACGATTTTTCTTGCACAGCAAAGTAAGTGTGGAAATATGTATATATATATATATATATTCGACTTGTCAAGTATTTTAATATAATTAACATGTAGTAGACTTTCTGCCATCTAGGGAAAGGGAGGGGACTAGGGGGAAAATTTGTAATGGAAAGCTTTGTAAGGGTCAGTGTTGAAGAACTACCCATACATATGTTTTACAAATAAAAAGCTTTAATAAAAAAAATCAAATATTCATCCAGAATAACTGAACAAATGAATTTTTAGCACTGAGTGAGAGTTATCATATATGCTACACATTAAACACCAAATGCTTTCATCCAAATCTTTGATAAAAATGTTGAGCAGAACAAGACCTAGGACAGAGCCCTGAAGAATACCAAGAAGGATCAATTCTCAATCCACATAGGTATTCTGCCTATACTTTTTCATTTGTGCAAAAGGATATCATGAGACACTGTCAAATACTTAATGAAATTCACATAGATTTTGCATCTGTCTTTGTGATAAACAAATTTAGTACAATTTAAAAAAAAGAAAGAAAGAAAGAAAGAAAGAAAGAAAGAAAGAAAGAAAGAAATTGGGATACTAATATGGCTGGATGGCTCTCTAGGCTGTACTCTGAACTTCATCTACCATGCTCCAGCTCTTCATCATATAGCCTAACTCCATCCTTGAAAACGAAGTATGGAAGCATTCTCTACCCCTGCAGCCTCTTCTTCTCATTGGATAGCTCCTGCCAGAACCTCCATGTAAGGAGGGTTCCCAGGATAGCCAGGTTTCATTATTCTCCATGATGTACTCCAGACTCTCTACCATGCTTCTGTCTCCTCACTAGTCAGATACTTCCATCACCTATTCACCCATACCCAACTTTCTCAATTTCCATGTATATGCTATCTTCCTCCATTATAATACTCTCCTTGAGGGCAGGGTCTATTTTTTCTACTAATAGTTGCTTTCCAGGCATTTACAATAATTCCTGGCATATAGAAAGTGCTTAGTGAAAGTTTGTTGATTGTTGACCAATTATTCTTTGCTGGAGCCCAGTGATTATTCCTTTTATCTCTGAGTCCAGAAGTGATCCACTTAAAAATCTATTCTAAAATGTTTGATGTAATCATTATGAACCTATTCCTGGTCAGGTGGTACAATGGATAGATATCTGAACCTCTAATGAAGAAGATCCAAATTCAAATTTTACTTAAGAAAAGTTTTATGTCTACTGAACAAGTTTGCCTGAGTTTCCTCATCTGCAAAATGGGTGTGAAGATAGCACCTACATCCCAGGATTGTTTCAGGAATCAAATGAGAGAATATATGTTAAAAACTCTTTGTAAACCTTAAAGTACTATATAAATGCTAATTATTATTAACTACCTTCTCTCTTTTTTTTTCAAAAAGGTAAGACAATTTTTTTCCAATTTATGATCTTCTAGATTCTCTTTTTCCATATTCCCTCAAAGATCAATCATGGTTATGTGAAAATGTTATTACTCAATTATCTAAGATGCTGTCCTGTCCCATTAAAGATCCATATGGATCTGAACCAGGATAAGTACACACCAGAGTCAGGGGTTAAAATCAGAACAGATATGGAGATGGAACCAAGATGGTAAAGTTAAGCCAGGAACTTGCCCAACCTCTCCTCCAAACTGCTCCAAATTCCTTTAAATAATGACTCTAAACAAACTGTAGAGCATCAGAACATCCTATCAAATGGAATAAAATGTTTTCCAGCTAAAGGCAACTTAGAAGCTCAGCAGAAAAGCTCTGTGACACCAGGATGAGAGTCCAAAACAGTCCCGGACTCAACCCAGCCCAACCTCTGTATTAGCGGCAGTACTGGTGGCTTCCAGACCTCTCAGCTCAGAGACACAGCACGGGCCTGGACCCCCAATATCAATGAGGGGACCTCTGAATCAGAGCAGTGATGGAGGCTACTGGACCTTTCAGCCTGGGGACACCAGGGAGGACTTAGAAAGTAAGTGGAGGTCTATAGCAATGAGGTGGGAGTTTACTGTGCAGTCCCAGGACAGCCCCAGTCAGTGGAGTCCCAGCCCCAGCCAGCACACTGGATCAACTACTGTGCAACAGATACACACATAACAGCTCCAGGGCAGAAAAGAGTGCTTGTGGTCAGACTCAGAAAACAGCAGCACAAAGCCCCTGAAGTTTGTGACAGTGCACCTTCCACCCTGGAAACAGTGCCCTATTTAAACAAAATTTTAAAAGCAGAGTAACAGACTAGGAAAATGAGCAGAGAACAACAACAACAAAAAAGGTTCTGATCACTGAAAGTTATTATAATAACAAAAGGATCAAAACAGACACTAAGAACATGATAACAAAGTCAAAGCTCCTACATCCAAAGCTTACATACGAGAAAACTAAGAATTGGGTTCAGGCCATTAAAGAGCTCAAAAGAGACTTTGAAAATCAAATAAGAGAGATTGAGGGAAAATTAGGGAAAGAACTGAGAAAGATTCAAAAGGAAATACAAAAAGCTAATGAAAAAGCTAATAAAAAGTTAATAAACATCTTAAAAAGCAAAAATGGCTAGTTGGGAAAGGAGATACAAAAGCTCACTGAAGAAAATAATTCCTCACCAGCCCTGAAGTCAGGAAGACCTGAGTTCAAATCTGGTCTCAGACACTTAACATTCCCTAGCTGTGTGACCCTGGGCAAGTCACTTAACCCCAATTGCCTCAGCAAAAAAAAAAATTCCTCAAAACATAGAATTGAGCAAATGGAAGCTAATGAGTATGAGAAATCAAGATACAATAAAGCAAAATCAAAACAAAAATGAAAAAAATAGAAAAAATTGTGAAATATCTCATTGAAAAACAACTGGCCTGGAAAATAGATCCAGGAGAGACAATTTAAAAATTATTGGTCTACCTGAAAGTCATGATCAAAAAAAGTCTGTACATCATCTTTTAAGAAATTATCAAGAAAAACTGTCCTGATATTCTAGAGTCAAAGGATAAAATAGAAATTGAAATGTTATGCCACAGTTCCATGTCTCAATTTCCCTCAATTACTCTGTTTCCCTTAATTCTTCTGTCTCAATAGCAGTAGAAATAATGATTCATCACTACTCTGAAAGACTTAAGATGAAAAATTCTATCCATACCCAGAGAAGGAGCTGATAGAGTCTAAATGTCAAAGCATTCTCTCTCTCTCTCTCTGTCTCTCTCTCTCTCTCTCTCTCTCTCTCTCTCTCTCTCTCTCTCTCTGTCTCTCTCTCTGTCTCTCTCTCTCTCTCTCTCTCTCTCATTATTTTTAATTTAATTTTTCTTGAGGATTTTTATTTTCATTGGGATGGGAGGTCTATGTTTTCTTTGAAAACTTAACTTTTATAGAAATGTTTGGCATAATTTCACATGTGGTTTCTTAATTGTGGGTGGGGATAAGGGAGAAAAATATAGAACTCAAAAATCTTAAAAACAAATGTAAAAAAAAGTGTTGACTGTAACTGGGAAAAAATATTAAATAAATAAATAAATTTTAAAAAATAAAACACAAACAAACAAAAAATACCAGAACAGTGCATGTAGAATAAAGTTAAATTGTTAATGGGAACATAAACCAGGGTAGACGCAAGAAGTAGGATCTTGGGAATTAACTAGATTCAAGAAGTGCAGACTGTCCATTTAAGTTTTCCATCATCCTGCCTAATACCACCATTTATGCCAGAAAGACATGATGACCAAATAAACACTACTTCCCTAAAGGAATACATATTCTAATTACTGGGAATGCTTTGGCTGTCATTTATCTGGACATTTATTTAGAGAAGCTTGATGCTATCTTCAATTAATGAGGACCATCTACTCAATTAAGACTCACAGAAATGAATGCTTTTCTTCAGTTACAAAGTCACAGTTACTCATTGATAGAGCCAAAACTTAAACCCAAGGCTCTGATTGATCTCATTGCTCTCTTCATTGCACAATATCATGTCTCAAACACATTCCTGACAAGGGAATGCATTCACAGGGGAAGAACACCAAAAAACAAAAAAACCTCACAAACTGGCCCATCTTCACACCTTCAGCAGTAGACATCATTCATAAGTATTAATCTGATTGTTAATCACTATAATTAAACATCAGCATACTATGACTTTTTCTACTCATTTAGAGTTATTGATGTGGCAATATTAATTTAGTAAGAGTTCATTCATTCCATTGATGTAGTTTATTTATAAAATCAATAATGCCAAACCTGATGAAGATCACTGGATCATTCATGAGAATTAACAAATAATTGACCTTTTATCCACTTTTATTTCTGAATGACTTTTCACATGTGCCTGAAAGGAGCTGGGGCCAGGGCCCTATGCCAATGTCTCTGCCTGTGATTCATCACTGCAGATCTTGGCACCCAAAGATGCTCTTCTGGCCCTATATACCATATATACTGCCAGAAGAGAAAGGGGGGAAAATACTAAGCAAGTAATTTTTTTTTTTTTTATAATCAAGAGCCCACATAGCTGTTTTAAATAAGAATTAAAGATTTTATGAATATGGAGTCCTCAACCCCATGTAATTTCCAATTTTCTCACATTGTTTAATTGCATTAACCAAATAATATAAAGATAAAAAAAAAGAACAGATGTGTTCCCCAATATGTCCTAGAGAAGAAAAATAAATTTGACATGGCAGATCGTTTCTGTGTTTGGTGATCAATTTTAATAAATCACATCATTTCCTTTAAATTACATCAATAGGCTTGTGTTTTTTTTTGGGGGGGGAACCCAAAAGAGATAATATAGTTCATCCTTTCTCTCAAGAGAGAACTTCATTTGGATGATACATACCAAAAAAAAAAGAACTGCAGAACATATTTAGAAATTCGGGTAAAGATAGCCTACAATAAACTTGAACAGGGATTAAAAAAAAAATCTTCCCTTTGAAATGTGTTCTGATATCAAATTACACTTAGGCAGTCTTTGATTACATTCAATAATGAAAGATTTTTGTCTAATCAGCCAAACCACAGTAGATTAAGTTTCTGGAGGGCAGGAACTTTTTTGTATCCCCAACATTTAACACAGTGTCTGTCATAGAGTAGGTCCTCAGTTAAGGCTGCATGGAATCATCCTAAATGGAAATGCAATCTAATGGAATGGAATTATAATCTTCCAGTGATTCTCAAACTTGGAAATGTATCTCCAACACAGATAATTTGCACAAGGATTATCAAGAATCTCCAATTGTTAAGTAGTTCACTTTAACAATCTAGATCCTAACTGAAGCAATAAGTAATTAGTTGATTCATCGGATAGAGTGTTGGGACTGGAGTCAGGAAGCCTTATCTTCATTTGTTCAAATCTGGACTCAGACAATTACCAGTTGTTTGGGCAAGTTACTTAATCTTGCTTGCCTCAGTTCCCCACCTGTAAAATGATCTGAAGAAAGAAATAGCAAACTACTCTAGTATCTTTGCCAAAACAAACAAACAACAATACACACACACAAAACAAAACAAAACAAAGAAAACCTCAGAGAGTATCATAAAGAGTTGAGCATAATTAAAATATGACTAAAGAACAACAACACTAGAGTAATATGAATTCATTTCATCTTATTTTCCAGTCAATTGGATCAATAGGATCTACTCATTAAAAATATCACTTTATCATAGAAACATAAAAGTAAGAAAAAAAATCATAAAAGGGCAGTTGGCACATTAGTGAAGATGCTTAAGCTAAAGAAAATCCATCCTGTTTTTTACATTATCTTTAAGGAATATTTTGTTGATTCAACCTCAGGAAATTGTTCTTATTCCTCATTTATTTAATAGAAATAACAAAATCAATTTAATCCACTTTAACACACATTTTAAAACCATCTATTATGTATAAGACTGTGGTAGATGTTGGAGGAGGGGAGAGAAAACAAGCATTTATTAAGCACCTTGCATGTGATAGACAATATTTAAAATGCTTTAGATTAGACTACAATCCTAGTGACAAATACTTATTGTTCTGGTTCACTGGGAAGGAAAGGAATAAACATTTATTTAGCAGATATCATGTGATAGACACTATGCAAAGTGCTTTACAAGTATTTCATTTGATCTACATAACCCTAAAAGGTAGTGATATTATAATCCCTATTTTTCAATTAAGGAAACTGAGGTAGAAAGGTAAAAGACTTAGTTAAGTAACTTGCCCCAGAGGGGTTACACAGCTAATTAATTGTCTGAGGCTGAATTTGAACTCAGATCTTCCTGACTCCAAGCCTCGTCTATCCCTCTATCAATGGGACCACCTAGATGTACAAGTCAAAGATGCAAGGAAAAAATATCTCAGTTCTCAAGGAACTTATCATCTACTGTGGAAGGGGGAGGAAGGTATCAATTATATAATAACCTTTAGGCAACTCAATCTTTTTTTCTCCAAGTAAAATAATCTTTTAGTCTTTCCTCACAGTTCCAAATGTCTTAATCATTCTCATCATTTCACATTCCAAATATGGAGAACAATATACTCAATGAAATGGCTCTAAAAGGGAAGTCTGGCAATTTCATAAAAATCATTAGGAGTTATTTCCCACAGGCTATTCAGAGAATATTTCAAAAGGCTATGCCAAATAGTATAACATAGCTAGTTTCTAACTTGAGTTTTCCTAGAGAAATTCTTTTGTCAAGTATTTGATCAATTGCATATTTTAAAGCATTACCCAGTGGAGTAAGGTGGGGGAACAGTCACAGACTAGAGCCCAGAGCAAACACAGTAAACATTAATTATGTGATGTTTGCAAGATACTGTAAAGATGAAAAATGCTATAATTTTCATTCTATTCTTATTTAAGTGAATTCAGCATTTATTCACATCCTTCTGTAGCTTTACAAGACTATACCTGTTTACCTGTTTGGAAGAGCCACTTGGTATAATCGAAAATCTTGCATTCTTCCAATAAATTGCTCTGAACCTGCAGAAATACATATATTACAGATTATTCCATTCTAACATAGCAAGGTATGGGGGGAGGGAGAAGTCAAATTGAAATATTTTCAGAGGGATAGTAATGAAACATATTCATAATACACCTTCCCCTCTCATTGTGCTCTCATCAGATTCTTACAGACCTAACATTCTAACACCTATCATTAAATACTCATATTTGGGACTTCTTTGCCAAGACTTCAATAGTCTTTTCTGTAAATAATAAAGTTTAGAAGGTTCTTTGCTAAGGTATTCACTGATATGTGACAATCATTGAATTTTAATCTGGAAGGGTCCTTAGATGTTATTTAATGCAACTCTTTCATTTGACAGAGGAAGATGTGAGTTAATGACTTACCCACAACATTTGTGACACTTAAAAACTCTCTCCTTCTATTAAAGTCACAAATGCTTTTAAACTGTTTCCTTATCTCTAAAATGGAAACATTAATAATTGTATTCCTTACTTCTCAGGGTCATTGTTCAACCTACAAAAACTATTTAAAAGGAAGTTATTACAACTGGTAAAAGTAAAGAAAATTTGAATTATAACAGTCTAATTGTTGATGTGTTGAATAGTCAAAATATCAAATTGAACAAAACAAAAATGACAAAAATGGAATGGTCAAAGCATGAGCCAGTGCTGAAGAATATCACTTATCATATAATAGTTTAAATCTTTTTCACAGTCACTTAAAAACTTTAAGTAGAAAAATTAACACTCACATCTCACCTTTATTTATCATAAAATAGAAATCATCCTAACAGGAAATTTTGGACTTGATCACCCACAAAAGTAGAAATTTGTCCATATCATGGAATATTAAAGCTAAATTTCCTCATTTTACAATTGAGGAAATTATAATCCAGAGAACCAGTCATTCGCCCAAGGTCACACGACTAGTGAATGGCAAAGCCAGACCTTGAAACCAGGTCTCCCAATTATCACTCTATTGTTCTTTGCGCTATATTATAATATGGTTGGAATCTATATCTTGAAATTTAACAAAGCAGCCTAGAGAGATTACTCCGAAGTCCTTGACAAATTGTGAATCACCTACTCAACAGCCAAGAATTATATTTTAGTAAGTGAGCTATAAAAAACCTCCAAGGACATGGGAATAAAGATGGACCTTACTCATTCTTTTCCTTGCTGCCAATTTTAATTTGAGTCAACAAGTGTTCATTGGAACAAATATTCTTAGGAGAGGCTTTCTTGAAAAATGCTCCTGTGGCAAAGAGGGCCCTAAATGATATAAACCAAACAATGAACAGACATGACTCATATCAGTAGGAAGTCATTACTGACCATCCATAGACTAAGTAATGAGTTAAAGGAAGTAGAGCAACATTGCAACCAGGTGACACACCAAGTTTTATTCAATGTGAAAAATATGATTAAACAATCTAAGATACTAATCAGAACAAAAAGTGCTTTGGAAAAGAATCATTATCCCATAGAAAGCAAATATACTCAGTGGCATCATGAGTCTCATGAAGAATGAACTGAGACTACTTGATTACAGGACTAAAATCATTGGGATTTTAAGAAGTGTTCAGAGATTGAAGATTTTGTTCCTACAACCAAGTTACATGTTAAGTGATTTTATTAACTACCCATTAATCATTAGAAATATAGGAATGGATTTGCATCTACTGTTTTCTACTGGTACCTAAAAACTATTACTCTGACCCAAAATGTCACAGAGCAATAGGATTCCTACACCCCGAGTTTGAATTTATGAGCATCATTTTTTTTCAATCATTTCTCAATACTTCTGAATACTGCCATGAAATAAATTATCACACAATCAAGGGGAAATAACAATAAAGGGGCAAATTTTCTTATTCTCAATAGAGTCAAAATTTAGTAGGGGAAAGCAAGATTTATATTCATAGAACAATTAAAATAATAGAAGATAATCAAATGTCCTCTACACTGTATCAGAAATTAGAGAAGAGAGCTGCCAATGGAGGCTTCATGGAGGAAGAGAAACAGGTTAAACTTTGAAGAAAAGAGAGGAATGTGATTGAGGGTTAAGTCATGCACATTAAGCCCTCTATATGTGAGCTTGATTCTACCCTCTTTCTAACTTCTCACAGGTATTTTCAGCTAATGTTTTTTCCTTAGTGTCTTCATTCTCTTCCCCTATGATCTCATTTCTCTAGAAACAAGTTTAAATTTCCCTATCTTTAAAAAAAAAAAAAAAGTTTTCAACCCTGCTTCCACATCAAGGTATTACACAGCTCTCTAAACATATACATATGTACATATTTTTATCTTTCTCTTTCCTTCCTTTTACCTAGAAGTTTCTCAGAGTGGTCTATATCTTGCCCTCTACTTCCTATTTAATCATAATAGATTTATGGATTGAAAACTGTAGAGCGCTTTAAAGGTTGTCTAGTCCAAACACTTCATTTTCAAAATGAGGAAACTGAGGTTGAGGAGATTGAGTGATTTGGCAAGTAATAAGTGACAGAGGCAATGTTCAAACCTATAACCTCTGATTCCAAATTTAGCCTTCTTGCCAGTTGCCTCATACAATATGGATTCTTCCTCAACCATTCTATTAAAATTATTATTATTTCAAAGGCCAACAGGATTTCTCAGTCCTTTTCTTTTTTTTTCTTTCCTCCAGCAGCTTGTCAGTCCCCTTGTTCTTCAACCTCTTTGTAGCATCTGACTTCATTAAGACCTCTTTCCTTTTTAAAATCCCTTTGCTTCTATGACTCTCCATATTTTAAGAAGGATGTTGATAAACTGAAGTACAACTAAAGAATGAAAACTTGGGATTCTAACACATGAGGATTGGCCAAGGAAACTTGGAAAATTTATACTGAAGACAAGACTTAAAAGGAATATGAAAACTATCTTTTGGAAACTGTCATGCAGAAGTAAAAAGAAAAAAAAAAAAAGATTAGCCTTTCCACAATTCCTAGCACATAGTGAGAGCTTAATACTTGTTGATTAAGTTATTAACATCCTTCTTGACTTGAGAAAGCTATATTAAAAACTATGGTTAGAAAAAGGCAGATTCTGACTCATAGTAAGGAAAACCTTCTGACAAAACTATACAAACTTAAAATGGGCTGCTTAGAGAAATAGTACCTCCTCATTACCTAGAGGTTTGTAAGCAAAGACTGAGTACTTCTTACTCTCTAAGTACTTTCAGGCTGTTCCCTTCACTAGTTGCAATTCTTCTCTCTCCATGGCCACTTCCCATATTCTCCTTTCAACCAGTTCTACAACCCCTTCTTACCCAAATGAAAGTATTTCCCAAGTTTTTGTGCTGGAATTGTTTTTATCTTTACATTCTTTTCCTATATGATTCTATCCATTCCCAAGGCTTTTACTATTAACTCCACGTAAAAGACTTCTAAATTTATTTCCAGTTCCAATCTCTTTCCCACTCAAAGAAACTCCCATTTCCAACTGCCTGCTTGTCATCTCTCTCTGGCTTCCTCACTAGCACCTTAAACTAAGCACTTCCCATCCTTGTTCCCTTCAAAGCCAAACTCATGATTTTCTTCTGTCATTGTGAGGCAAGAAGGAATAGCAGTGTTTGAACTGCATTGAAAGGATGAAAGTTGAAAAAAGGATTAGACACATTATGTTTGTCCTGAGAAGGGCAGAATGAGATGCTGTATCTGGTGATTTTGTCATGATGGCCAAAAAAATTATACATATGTGGGGGGATATATACATGAATGTGTGTATACATAGACATACACATACAAGAATTTTAAGAGATGTAGATTGAGAGTGAATGCCAAGAAAGCTTAGAGAAAGATAATAATGTTTTGAAAACTAGGCAGACATTTCCATTGAAAAAGCATTCAATAAAAGCTTCTTGAAGAAAACCATAATTAAGTTAAACTTTCAAGAATGAGCAGGATTTTTAACATGCAAAAATGTGGCATGAATCTCTCAATCTTCACCTCTTAAAATTCCTGGTTTCCATCAACTCTCTTTTGCAAAACTACCTTTGTATACAGTATATAATTTATAAACAGCATTTCTCCTATTAAAATATAAGCTTCTTGAAGACACAGACTGAACTACTTTTGTCTGTCATATCCCTAGCACTTTGTATGCTACCTGGCATATATTAGATATATGTTACTGATAAATTGTGGTACTTTTCACATTTACTTTGCATTGTATTTTTTCTATATATTTTATATTCCCCTACTAAAACTGAAGAGAGAAATCATATATTTTTAATCTTCCAGAATGCTGCCTCTCTTGTTGTTACAGGCAGCTATAAGACCCTAGATTTGGAGTCAGAAAGATATGAGTGCAAATTTGACTTCAGAGTATTAGTTATGTGACCCTGGGCAAGTCCCTTAACCCTTCTTGCCTCAGTTACCTCATCTATAAAATGAGCTGGAGAAGGAAATGGCAATTCACTTTAGTATCTTTGCCAAGAAAAGCCCAAATGGGATTACAAAGAGTTGGACATGACTAAACTCAACAACAATGCTTTAATCTCCCAGAGTATTACTTAAAGATAAATGGAGTACTGTGTATAAAAAATATTAAAATACACAGTTTTGCCAGATTATATTGTACATGGAATATATATTAAAAGTCTGAAAAGGCAAGATTGGGGTCACATTGGAAGGACTCTAAGTATGAAACAGAAGATTTAATTTTATCCCAAAGGTAATCAACAGGACATCATTGAAGTTGGAGTAGGAAAGTGATATGACCAGGTCTAAGCTTTATCCCAAAAATCATGTGATGGCTACATAATTAACAGATTAGAATGAGGAGACAGTTGGGATGGGGAAACTAATTAAAGGTTTAAAGGGTTTTGCAATAGTCAGTGACAAAAGGGAGGAAGCAAAGTGGTAGCTGTGAGGGGAGGAAATGGGATGGACTAGAGATACGTTGTGGAAGTAGAAAATCCAAATTTTGATAATTGATTGGATATCAAATTTATATATCCAGCTTTAACTTTTTTGAACTCTAATAAGCACATCATCATGTGGACATTTCTACTTGGATGACATGTCTACAATAGGAATCCTTTTCCCCATAAATACATCTCTCAAAATTATCTTTTTCTGTTGAGAAGACCAGGATTATTTCATTTGTTCAAAAGGTCACCTCAGTCATCTTTGATGCTCAGTCACTGTTACTTTTCCTTATCTGATCTTTTGTCAAGACTTCAGTTTTATGTCTACCATAGCTCTTGCTTCCATCTCAGTTTCTAGACTGATACAACCATCACCCTAATTCAGTCCCTCCTCACCTCTCACATGAATTTGTAATAACCTCCTAATTGGTCCACCTATTTTCAGGCTCCTTTCTCCAATCTATCTTCTCCAGGAAGCCTTTCTCATCTCAATTCTGGTGTCTTCTCTTTCCTTTCCTATTTATCCAATATATATCCTGTTTGTACATATTTGTTTATTGTCTTTCCCATTAAATTGTAAGCTAGCAATTGTCTTCTGCTTTTCTTCACATCCAAAGTACTTACTCAGCATTGTGCTTGGCATCCAATAAGTGCATAATAAATGATTATCTCAACTAACTCTAGTCTAAAATGCAAACTCCTTAATTTATTTCAGCATCTAAAGCACTTCATAATCTCTTTCTACTCTTGTTTAACTGTGATCTCATTCAATGTCTTTCTACATGCAATCTACATTCTAGCCCAACTGGATTATTAGTTGTTTAATGAATCCACAATTCCACTTATCCCTTGCCTCTGACCTTCAAACAAGGAATCCCTGATGCCCAGAATATGTGCCTCCTCACATCTGATTCTTAAAGATCTCTCTTCCATTCTCATTTAAGCTTCTATTTCCCATGGGAAGCTTTTCTGCCCCCCCTAATTAGTGCTCTCTCCTTCCTCAAATTATATTATCTTCATTCCATTATGTACATTATGACAGCCAGGTGGTACAGTGTATAGAGTGCCCAGCTTGGAGTCAGGAAGACTTATCCAAGCTCACTTCTACATCTCAAAATCCTTAATTTTCTTCAAGGTCCAGATCAAACACTACTTTCCTCACACACACATACATCACCCCAACTTAATAGTATTTTGTTTTTCAAATTACAGATATTGTTTTTAACATTAATTTTTGTAAGATTTTGAGTTCTAAAAATTATCCCCCTCCCTTCAAGCATTACTTTTTAAATGAAGAATTTTCTAAAATAAATTTCATTTTCCCAGCTTCCTCTCCCAATTATCTATATAATATCTGTCTTGTATATTCATATGTTTGCATATAGATGAATACATATAAATGTAGAGCCTGGGAAGGAGCAAGGGAAGAAGCCTAGACTAGACTGTAGAAAATACCTAGAACAGGGGCAGCTAGGTGGCGCAGTGGATAGAGCACCAGCCCTGAAGTCAGGAGGACCTGAGTTCAAATGTGGTCTCAGACACATAACAGCTGTGTGACCCTGGGCAAGTCACTTAACCCCAATTGCCTCAGCAAAAAGCAAAAAAAAAAAAAAAAATACCTAGAAGATTAGCATAGTTTCTGTCTACCAGGACAATGTAAAGGAGTTCAGAGGATGGAGTTCTAAGCCCATAACAAGTGATAGCATTCAGAGGGGGATTGAGATTTCCATAAAGTCTGAGAGTTACACTTACTTCAGACTAGATGTCTGAATAAAGGGCTGAAGAAACTAAAAGGAAGAGAGGACTGCTATGTCAATTAAGTCAATCTATAACTAGGTTTTATTTAGATTAGAGTAAAAAGCTGATTTATAACATTTCTATAAATGTAGGGATTTCTTTTTACTTTGCTTTCTAGTAAAACTTTCTTCTGAAAAATTCCAATCCTCTCTGTGCTGATAAAGAAGGGATGGATGTTCCATTCACAATTTGTGGCCAAGTGGAGGGTGGCAGATGCCATCCAACTCAGGGATTCGTAAAATACCAGTGAGGTTGAGCAAATAGAGAACAGGGAACCCAGAAGAAGAAGAACGTACTTGCAGATATTAATCCTCCTATGTGTTCTAACAAACATCTGACACTGTTAGTAGAATTAAATTTGTTGATTCATTGATAATCAAAGACCTTCTCGACCAGATACCATGTAAGATATTGCCTCACCTGAAAGGACTTCCCATCTCTGAAGCAAAACTGAAGAGCATCAAAAGACATGCATATTTGATCATTAGATTTCTTCAGCCCCTATTTCAGATTTCTAACTCTGAAAGTGACTGTACTCATATTGTGAGAAAAGCTCCATACTGTGAGTTTCCCCAAGGCTCACTGTAATTTCATCACCAGATTCCCCCTGGTACATATGCATGGTTGGATGCAAGGAAATGGGTCTAGATCAAGGAAGCAGAGTGGATGGGAAGAATTGATTTTTTAAAATTAGAATATAAAAATAAATAAGAAATAACTGATAGTGAGCTGGACCCAGGAAGACCCAAGACAGTCATTAGTGACACAGTATTTTAAATTCCACTTGGCACAGTAGCTGTGTGACCCTGAGTAAGGAATTCCCCCCTCTAAACCTTGGCTTCCTCACTTTTAAAATGGAAATAAAAATAGCACCTACATAGCAGGGTAGTTGTGAGTGCCAAACAAGATTAAATACATTAAACATCTAGCAGCAATGGAGCATGATTAATAAAAAGAGCTGCCCTTGAAGGTAAGAAGAGTAGGTTTAAGTTCCATCTCGGACACACACTTTTTTGTTACACTGGGGATAAAATCACATTACTCCTTAGAGTTCTCTAGAAAATTGCAAAACCATGTGTTAAAGAGAAGTTGCTGGGAAGGAATGAGTGGGAAAAACTGGCCCCCTTTGTGGGAGGAAAATTCCTTACTGGGGTATTCCTCTATCAATGAAATCACAGGTCTAATTCTGTTGGCTAAATATATAAATAAATTTCAGCTGTTCTTAAAGTAACCACTTGCAGTAAGACTGACAGTTTTTCTACAAAATATAACAAAGATTAATATAATAAAATGGAACTCTCCTAATATTGAATAAGTTGAAATGAAATGGAAATTTTGTTAACTATTTTTTTCTTTGTCATAGGAGGCTATTAAAATTATCACAGCTATAACAATAAAATTTTCCTTCTTGCTCATTTCAAGAATAGAATCTTCCAAAAAAGAAGAAAGAAGGAGGAGGAGGAGAAGAAGAAGAAGAAGAAGAAGAAGAAGAAGAAGAAGAAGAAGAAGAAGAAGAAGAAGA
>JAJPUD010004819.1:61528-101764 GCA_023553655.1 Myrmecobius fasciatus | reverse complement strand
AGGAAGGAAGGAAGGAAGGAAGGAAGGAAGGAAGGAAGGAAGGAAGGAAAAATAGCATCTTCCAGGTGCTAAAAACCACATGTGAAAATCCAACCCCTGTCACATCCAGTACCATAAACTGGGGACTGAAGTGAGGTGTCTACCTCATGCCACAGCACAATGCCTTCCCAGATAGAAAGGGAGGACACATTCTGATCAGAAGGGTGGGAGGAACTGGCCATAGGCCATCATCTGAGCTACCTCTGTGTGAGACAGTGTAAGCATCGAGGCAAAGACAGCCGGTCCTGAATTGCATGAGAGCTCCTTTAATTCAGCTCACAGTGATCTCTCTTGCACAATTACCTTTCCTGAATGAAACCATCTTGGATATGGACAAAAGTAAGGAGAGCAGTGACTTAATTTTTTGATTAAAAAAAAAAGAATGATTTATAATAAGTCCATAGGAACATTCTGTACCTATCTCTTTTCTGATTAGAGAGGTGGCATGGAGCCTGGCTCATTAAGCAGAAGTAATGAGCCAGTCCTTGTGCCACCTCTAATTAGAGAAAAGATACAGTAGGTACAACTGTACCTATAAATTGATGCAATAAAGATTAAAAATATTTTAAAATATCTTTTTTCTACTATAGTCATTAGTGACAATATTTAAAATTTTTAAAAATTAAAAATAAAAATCAACTTTCCTAAGAAGTATTTTGCAACAAGAAATCAAGATTAAATTTTGCTTCATTTAGTTAAAAAAAAAAAACCCAACATCATATTAAAGTCCATGCTTCTTATATATTGAAAAGCTAGTTCAACATTTAGTGTACTGAAAGGATTAGGACTTAGTCATCTCAAGCTGCATAGAATAGACAAATCTTATTATCCAACCATCAGAAGTTTAGTGGGGAGCACTTAGGTGCACTATAACCCTTTAAAGTACTAGTGGAAACTAAATTTAGAAAAGACTCACATTATTTAATTTGTTATTGTGGTATTAGGGTCTCTCCTTATGGGTTTGGGGTGGGGAGAGGAAGGGGAATCATGATCACATCAATTCTGCCATTGTTCCAGGAAGGGGTGTGTCAATCTAATCTCCCATGGCCCAATTCACCATCCCAGAAGACATCCAGCCCTGGCCACCCTCTCAGTTATGTGTATTGTTTCCCCATATTAGCTCCTTGAGAACAGGAACTTTATTTACTTTTGAATTCATCTATATGCTCAGTACCTAGTACAGTGTTTGGGTCATAATATGTGCTTTAAAGTGCTTTTTCCTCCATCCATTCAGAATATGCTGATATAATGAGCCATAAGCAATAAGTTTTTCTTTAATGATTGAAAAACATAGAAATAAAAAAAAAAGCTTTCTGTTCTTAGGGAACTTAGAGTGAGTACCTTCAAAACAAGGTAGGGAACTGAGTGGAATATACATCAAGTTAAGGAAAGATGTTCACTGTGAATTATCTACAAAATGCCCCAGTTATCAGGAACAAGCTGCAGAAAAGCTAGAAAGAGAACCCTGTAAGAAGTCAGTCTGTCTACAGGCATTTTTTTAAGCTATTACTATGTGCCAGGCACTGTGCTAAGTTCTAGATTGTCAAAAAAAAAAAAAAGATAAGAACATAGAAATGTCTTGGGTTTTGTAAAAGAGAAGAAAAATGCTACTAAGCACATAGAAGAAAAAGGGAGATCTTTCAGGGGCTACCAAGAAAAAGAGGGTCCACAGGCCAGTCTAAGGTATCAAACAGAGAAATTAATTTCATAATAAAGAGGTATAATATGATGGTAAATTACTGGACTTGGAGTCAAGACACACAAAAAATCCTCATAATCATAGTATTTTAACCTTTCCAAAAATCTCTCCTTTGATCTTTACAATTACACTGTGAACTAGGTATTAAAAATTAAGAAACTGAGGTCCAGAGAACATGATCACAAAACTCATTAATAGTAGAGGAGCGATGTGAATTTCATTTTCTGACAACTGATTGACTCCAAAATTTAGGATTCTACACACAGCATGACCACGGAGCAAGTCTGCCCATGTCTTAGTTTCTTTGTCTATAACTTAGAGTCAACGCATACATTACTTAGCTCACTCTTACAAAGACAGCAATTTGCAAATCTTTTAGTCAAGAGCTCTTAGCTTCACATCTATTATATTTGTAAAAGGATATTGCAATCCTTCTAGCCCTACATCAATGTTAGCTATTAGCTTTATTTTTGTTATCCTATATGTGATCAAATTACTATTTATACTCACAGATAATAAATATAATTATAATAATTATGATTCAAGTGTAGAAGTGGGGTGAGCAATCACTTAAAACCTATTCCTATAAAAAAGAATTGGTTTAAGGTTGTGGTATCAACTCTACTAGAAAATTGATCCCTGCTGGCCACATACTAACTTAGAAAAACCAATAATTAACATCATGTGTTTTGTATTTTATTTGTATTTGTTTTATTAAACATTTTCCAATTACATTTTTATCTGGTTCATGAAGTATTGGGAGTTTTGTTGAGCTCAAATGTGATAATTCTGGTCTAGTTCCCCAAAAAAGGGAAGAGAGGGAGGGAGATTTCTTCACACCAGAACTCTCAACTTCTAAAAGAAGGCTGAAATGGATGAGTCACTTGGGTCAAATAACCTGAAATCTAAGAAGGATAATTCTTTTAGAAGCCTGAGGGGGATCTAAGCAGGGTTGTTCTGGAGCCCTCTCAAACCAACAGTGGAGAGTAGGTTATTCAGTTTTCAGTGTGAACACTTAAAAACTCAGAAATTAGCAATAACAGCATACCAGAGCTTGTCATTATTTTGTTGATTCCCTAAATTTAGAAAAGTGATAGGGAAAAATGTTAATAAGGCAGATAAAACTTAAAGGTATGCTCTGTACATTTCCCACCCCCCAAAAAAACCACTTGTTGACCATATGCCAGCAGCTCATTTGCTTAAGTTTACCCAAATCTGTGTGTGAGAACAGCATACAATATCACACTAAAAACTAAAATCAACCATTCATTTTTTTTTGAGTAATGTTCATGTCATACCAATGGGAAAAGTTGATACTTCTTTGTAATGATCTAATATCAAGTAGGCATAATACCACCCAATTTTTCCTTAATATGCAAAAATTATTTAGCAATCACCTTTCAATTTGCTTCACCATAAAACTAATTTGCCCTGTTCTTATCAGCTAACTCATGAGAAACATCATTTTAATAAAGCTCTACAAGTAGAGATATAAAACAGCCAGTTATTTACATTGCAGAAGAGTTCTCTTCACAGCAGGGTGTGGTTGAGCATCCAGATTCACAGAGCTTTTAAAACAATGATTTAACTGACTTTTTTTTTTTAAGAAAATATAGGTTGAATGAAACATATTAACCCTCAAGTTACGAAACTTACCATTTGAACTTTGTCCAATTCTCACAGCCCCAGGGGCAAGATCTGAAAAGGGACCACTAAGAGTTTTTACATCAAAAGCTGTGTGGTCATCTTCCAAACCATTGATGAAGAAACTGATTTTTCTGTGATGTACCTATAAAAAAATCATCACCATTAGCCATTTTTAATTTCTTAAAATAATAATTAAAGTTTAAAAACTAACTATTTAGTCAATTATATTGCTAGTTGAACAGCAATCTGAATTGTTAATATCTAATTCAGGTGAATAAACAGATTTTTTTAAGTATCAGTCTTGAAAAATGGTATTTGTTTTTGCATTTATCTCATCACTTTAAGAAATTTAGAGTGTAGATGGAAAAATTCAGGGAAAGCAAAGTGGATTGGCTCAGAGAATGCATAAATTAGGCAGTGTAATTGAAAAGGCACTGAATTAAGACTCCAAAAGAACCAAGTTGTAGTTCCATATCCAACCTTTACCATACATATATCATAAAAATATAACATTTAGCCCTGAAAGAAACTTTAAGATGATGTGGTCCTAACTGGACATATTCTTTTTGAAGACCTTGAAAGGAAAATAAGATAATTAATAAACTGGCAATCATTATTAAGCACTTACTAAGTGCTCAGTAATGGAGATACCAAGATAAAGAAAAGAAATAAGCAGTACTTGATCTTCAGGTGCTTACATTCCATCTGCCTCCCTGAATCTCCATTTCTTCATCTATAAGACAGAGTTGACAATTTGCAAATATTTCACTCAAAGGCTCTTAACCCCCCATTCATGACATTTGCAAAAGTGCTTTGCAAATCATAAAACCCTATATAAATATTACTAATTATTTGTATTAAATGTTTTAAAGATTATTTTTATACTCTTAGATAACAAATACAGTAATCATAATTGTGTTAAGGAATAAAAGAGTCTAATCCAAAAAGCATCTGTTTAGTATCTACTATGTATGTGTCAGACACTAGAGGTACAATTAATAAAAAAGAAAGTAACTGCTGTCAAATAGGCAGAATAGCATTGGGGAGAGGAGGATAATAGAAAGGAGTATCTCATTACATGGAGTTGAAAAATCAGACAGTGTAGCAGATGCATAGTGGAATAAGCCATCATTTAAAATCTATTCCTATAGAAAGGATAAGTCTAGATGAGTGGTGTCAAACAAATAAAAATGGATCCCTGAGGTCATATGACAACTTAGAAAACCACAAATTAATATTATATGTTGTATTTACTTTATGCTACTATGTAGGGAAGCCTACTAGACAGTTATAGTACATAATTATTCTATCTCTCTCTCTCTCTCTTTATATATATATATGCATATATATATATACATATATATATACACACACACATATATACACACACATACATACACACACACACACACACAAAATTAATACAAGGTATTTGGGGGAATGAAACACAACAAAAATGCAAAATTTTGGAAGTGATACATTGATGGAGAAAGAGAATGATTATTTCTGACATGATGAGTTTGATATTTTTGAAGTATTCAGTAGATAGTGATGCAATTCTGGCATCAGGGGAGACACTAGAGTATATCAATATGAGAACTATCTTCATGAAGATGAGAATGAATATAAATAGGAAATGATGTGGTCACCAAGTGAGAGGGTGTAAAGAGAGAAGATTGCCCAGAACAGATAGTTAGGGAACATCAGATTAAAGAAGAACTAGCAAAAATCACACAAGTAATAAGTAACAAAGAAGAAATTCTTTTGGATTCAGAATCCAATGTTCTTTCTACTCAATAACACTTAAAAAATGTTTCTTTATCCAGCAATACCACTACTAGGTCTGTATCTCAAAAATATCATTTAAAAAATTGGAAAAGGACCCACCTGTACAAAAAATGTTTAGAGTAACTCTCTTTGTGGAGGCAAAGAATTAGAAATCATGGAGATGCCCATCAAGGGAGAATAGCTGAACAAATTATGATATTTGAATGTAATGGAATACTATTGTACTATAAGAAATGATGAGCAGGTAGATTTTGGAAAAACCTGGGAAGGCTTATGTGAACTGATGCTGAGTGAAATCACTAAAACCAGGACAATATTGTACACAGTAACAGCAGTATTTTATGAATGATCAACTTAGATCACTGTATTGCTGAGAAGAACAAAGTCTATCAAAGACAATTTCAAAAGACTCATGTTGGAAAATGCTATCCACATCCAGAAAAAGAACTGAGGATTCTAAGTAAAGATCAAAGCATACTATTTTCAGGTGTTTTTGTTGTTTTTCTTTCTCATGATTTTTTTCCCTTTTGTAGTGATTCTTCTTTCACAACATGATTAATGTGGAAATTTATTATATTTATGTATAATTTATATATTTAATATGTATTTATTTAATGTGCTTGCACATGTATAACCTACATCAGATTGATTGCCATGGAGAGAGGGGAAGGAGAAAAAAAGAAAATACAAATCTTATAAAAATGTATGTTGAAAACTAATAAATATTTAAAAAACAATCTATTTCCATTTCCCAGCTATAAAATGCAGATCAGATCAGCTGTCCAGGCTATTTCACAAGGTTGCTGCAAAAAACAAAAGACTGTACAATTGGGAAGTTGTGAGAACTATTCAGTTATATATATAAAGTGGCAGCATTAACAAGAGAAATAAAATAAAATACTTATTGGCATTTACATTTACATGTACATTATTACTTGTAACAAATTAAATTATAATGTTCTTGAGGGTAGAACTGTGCCTTATTTTTCTGCCAGTATACATTACATTTTTTTTTAATAAATGTTAAATGACTAAAGAGCTTTCATCACTGCCTGAATTTGTAAAATAAAAGGATCTCTAGATTCATCAGAGTTTGGAATTCCCTCTGCTCTTGCAAATCTCAACTCACCTGTCACTTAGTAGATAAATCATAGGAAGAAATCAGAGGCCATCTAGATCAACTCTTCATTGACAGATAGGGGAAACTGAGGCCCAAGTTAAGAAATTTGATGAAGTCACACAAAGTAGTTTGAACTCAAGTCCTCTGACTTCAGAGCTAGTACTCTCAGGGTGAAGGTAGAATGTGACAATTCATATCAGTGATTCCCAGCTCTAAAGTATTCCTGACCAGGTATTCCAGATTCCAAAACATACATTACTTTCCCCTATTATAATATTTTATTTTATTAAGTGGTGAAGTAGATAGAATGTTGGGCAGAATCAGGAAGACCAGAGTTCAAACCTGTACACAGATACTAGTATGACTCTGGGCAAATCACTTAACCTGTTTGCCTCAGTTTCCTCAATTGCAAAATGAGCTGGACAAGAAAATAGCAAATGAGCCCAGTATGTTTGCCAAGGAAACCCCAAATGGAGTCAAGGAGGATCAGACAGCTAAGAATTACATGCTAAGCACTGATGCCCCTCACTTAGTGAGAATATTTCCATTGACTAAATCACAAATCAAAGTCTTTAGGCAAAAAGTTTAAAAATCATTGGATTCCATGAAGTAATGTTGCCCAGACAATAAATTTAGATTGATTGAAAAGATTTGGTAACACTTTAGGGATATGTATAAAACCATCAAGGTAGTTTGTAATTGAGCATTCAAGAGAATCATTGTATCCAATTGAGTCATCAATGAACTAGTGAGTCTCAAGTCAGTCTCCTTGCCCCTTCCCACCCATTGGTCAGAGAAGGATCTTATGAACTTTGGAGACCTGGAGGATTTGAACTTTCTCCATTGGCATTCTAGCAGCATTCCCCCATGTCCCCAAGATAGGAGAGGATGGCAGCACTCTCTACATCAGACTCCAAGGACAGACATTGAGGAAAGAGCTTTAAGTCTCTAAATGGACCCCAGCAAAAAAAAAAGCTATAACATGCCTAGGGAATAGCAAATGCATGATTAACACTAGATATCAGTTCATTCAAGTGATCCATAAAAAATATCTCTGAACAAGCAGTATAGTGTAATGAATAGGGATCCAGTAACACCTAGTTTAAGTCTAGTCTCAAGAACTCAGTGGCTTTGTAATTCTGGGTAAGTCTATAACCTCTTATCTCCCCAGGAAAACTAGAAGTTATCAATCTACTGTGGTAGAGAGAATTTCCATATCAGGGAGTTCCCCATACAAGTTTATTCAGACCAAAACTAAAACACAACTCTCTTGAAATATTAACCTGTGTTCTGTTTTTTTCCACCAAGTTAGTTGTGAGTCATTTCTGCCTTTCTGTCTCTCATGTATCTGGACCTCTGGTATCATCATAGAAATTTCCTTCAATGAGGATCTATAATTCACAGTAATAATAACAATGATCAGGATTTAGGTAGCACATAGTGTTCACAAAGCACTTTATATATGTTAATTCATCGATCCTTACAAAAAGTACATGCTATTATTAACCCCATTTTACAGATGAGGAAACAGACATAGAAGTTAAATGGTTTACCCAGTTAGTAAGTGTCTCAGCACTATTCAAACTCAAGTCTTCTGGACTCTAAATCCAGGTGCAAAAATTCTTAAAGAGTTGCCTGGGGTCTTGAGAAATTAAGTGATAGATTTATGCTAGCACAGTTAATATGTGCCAGAGGTAAGACTTTAACCCAGGTCTTCTTCATTCCAAGGCTTGGTGTCTATTTCCTATGTTATGCTGTCTTTGGATATGCCTTCAATAGTAATATGTGTATGTATGTTCATGTGTATGTATGTATTTGACATTTATAGTAATCAAGCAAATGTATGGGGAACAGTGTAGGGAAAGGTAAATTAGAGTGTCTTTAGGCAGTAACTAATAAAAAATATTTATGAAGTACCTTCTATGTACAAAAGTGAATGAAAATAAAATGAAATACAGTTCCCTAATAATATATAACTTCTAATATCAAGTTAATTTAGTTGAAAAATCCTCCCATCAAAATTCTTTGATCTAGTATACAAAAAGCATTCAAATGATTGGCTAAATTTTCAACCAAACTGATGGGCTGTTTTAAGATGATATAGACACAGCTTTGGTCTGTGCAGCTCTTCTATGGGACTAAATCTTCTTGACTGAAATGTGAATGGAAATCACAGTGTCCCTATGAACAAAGGGTATGAAGGGGGCAAACAAAAGGCTTCTGAGATAATGTAATACCAAACAATTGCAAGAGTTGATTCTGAAGATTTGATTTTAGAAAATCATACATCAACAACCTAGATATTATCCCAGTATTCCTAAAGCTATATTATATTGATCAAGAAAAAACTGTTAATTATTTGTCTATAAGATTATGACTTGGACCCTTTAGGAAAAAAAGAAAAAAACCTATAGCTTTAGAATCATAATTACTGGCAACAATAGCTTTCCCCAGAGTTATCCAATGTGACTTTTATTTACTCCAGCTAAGCCTTTTTAATTTTCATCACTTTCTTTAAATATCAGTAGCCCGAACTAGATTTTATTTAATTCTCAAAAAAAGCCTTTTACATACATGAAGTTGCATGAAGGGGGACAGTTATATTGCCTTTTTTGCATCCCATTTTTTACAGCCTGTTACTGTCATTTGGTGTTTGACTGTTATCATTATAAAAGATACAGGCTTTTCCACTTTGTTATTTGTAGCATTATCTCATGTTTTACAACATCTTTGTACAACATGCGGGCACATGAAATATAACTAGTGAAAAGTTCTCGGTGGTATTAATGCATAAAAAAGAATGTGGCTCCATCTCTACTGTCTTTGCCCAGCCAAAAGCTGATGAACAGCCAATTTTCCTTTATCACATTAGCACAGCCATGAGGGAAACACATTTGTTCTAGTCAGCTACACTAAAGATACTATTACCAATCTAACATATACATGTTTTATATCAGCAGTATTCTCCGAGTATGAGAGAGCCAACAATATATTAACACTACCATGACAGTTTATTTAAGAAAAGAAAATTGTCTCTGTAGAGGGACAGAAGTTAGAAATGTATGGCGGAAAGCTCAGTGTCACTGGTCTAATAAAGGTAATAATTCTTAGGCTTTCTTTATAGCAGGTAACACTCCTGTGACAGTTCTGTCATATCATTCAAATAAAAATGTTGTCTTTTACAAGTTTAAGTGCACCTTTATTTTGAGTCAGATAGAAAGCGTGTTTTTGATTTTCTTCTTCCACTGTATTATATCCATAGTCAAGAGTTCAGGACCTTTTTTTTATCAACTTATCACAAATTTGCTTACTAGAAGAATTCAGTGTCATATGTACCAAGTTCTAGGAAGATAGTATTTTTTTTAACCTAAAAAAAAAAAAGATGACTAATAATGATCTTATGGCTTTTTTCTTTCTCCCACTGCTGCTGCCCCATCTCAAATCTCTTTATATAAATAAAAATTGTTTTGGATTTTTTGCAACATTTCATACTTTAAGTATCTCTGGACCACTTTACAATTCTGATGGGGTGCACTGGCTCAACAAATAATGAAGGCTAAGGTAGCAGTTCTGCTTCTGGCAATAGCTCATTCTGATGATCCCCTGGCCAGATATCAAAGGGGATAGGAATATGCAAGATAGAGTTTCTGATTTGTTAGAGATAAAAAAACTCCCCACCTACCTCTTTTACTTCACTAAGTTAGGGTAACAGGCAAGAGTGGAAAAATGTGGATATTGTATCGTAAATGGGTAGGACCAGTAATTCTAGCTAGGAAGTCTTTAAATCTCCATTTAAAGAGTATGAAGATACTTTGGAAAGAAAAGTTAAGATGTCAGGTCATTCTCTAGTCTTCATTCTGTTGGTGTCTCATTTTCAATTTGCTACCATTTTGATTGGGTCACCTTTAGGTCTCTGTAATGGACTCTATTGATTCCTTCTAGTTCAGAAACATGCAACATAGGAAAAATATGCTTCCTTACACCGCATTCCCATAGTCTCTTTTGTTTAAGCAGAGGAGAGAATGAGCCAATGGATGAAGAATACAGTCACAGGAGAACAGTGTAGACATTAGGAAAAAGATATTATCAAATCCACTTTGAAATAAATATTGCAAGGGAAGGCAGAATGTATAGAGCACTGGCCCTGGAGTCAGGAGGACTCAGTTCAAATCTGGCCTCAGAAATGTGATACTTACTAGCTGTGTGACACTGAACGATTGCCTCTCAAAATAAATAAATGTTGTGATGCTCCCCATGGAGGTGAGCTGTGATCTAGCAACATGCCAAAATTCTGTTCCTAATCATTCAAATTTGGTTATCTTTCATCACCCTATTGGCAATACTGGGTTAAAGACTGAATCATAAAGAAAAAAACAACACATAGCCATGATACATTCTTGGAAGGAAAGTAATATTCCTGTGGGGGCAGATAAATGATACAATGGATAGAGCACTGGGTTTGGAACCAGAAAGACTCAGCTTCCTGAGTTCAAATAGAGTCTCAAACATTTAGCTAATTGTTTGACCCTGGACAAGTCAATTAATATTGTTTACCTCAGTTCTATCATCTGTTAAATGAGATGAGAAGGAAATAATAAACCACTATAGAATCTTTGCCAAAAAAAAACCAAACTCCAAATGGAGTTACAAAGAATCAGATATAACTGTGAACCAAATATCATGCTAGGCATTGTGGGACATACCACAGCAGCAAGGTCCTGATATTTGCCCTTAAAGCATATATCAATCTAACTGACGAGGCATTTATTCAGACATTCAACAAATATCTATTAAGCATCTGTTGTTTACAAAGCATTCCATTACTCTCTAGAAGAGATAAAAAGCTTAGGAAAGATAAAAAGATAAAGGTTCTATGTCCCAGAGTTTAAAGGACAATGGAAGATGCAAAGACAGTTTAACTGGAAGTGTTTATATACTCATACATTATATATGTCTGTATATATACATTTGTGTATGTATACATAAACAGGTCAAGAACAGTATTTCCCCTTGTCATTTCCTCCACCTCATAAAGGATGAAATTTTCATAAAGGTAAAGCACAAATTTATTGACTGCTCTGCTTTTTTCAGTAGCTAGCTGGCACAGTGAAAAGAGTCCTGGGTCTAAAGTCTGGGTCCCAGAGTTCACATCGGATCTCAGATACTTAATAGCTGTGTGATCTTAGGCAAGTCATTTTACCTTCTTGCCTTCTCAACTATAAAATGGTGATAGACAACATCTACCAAACAGAATTGTTATGAGGATCAAAGATATTTGTAAAGCATTTATATGGTGCTTGGCACAGAGTCTCCATCACTTACTATCATTAGCAAGCCATTTAATTTTTTAGGGTCCCAGCTTCCTCAAGCAGGTAATCACTCTCTAAGATCCAGTGACTCTAGCCTCCTTGATTTTCCTTGCACAAGACATTCCATCTGTATTGCTCTTCTCCATAACCAAAAGTCTCTGCCTCCTCATCTCTACCTCCTGTCTTCCCTGGCTTTCTTCAAGTATAAATTAAAATCCCATATTCTGAATGAAGTCTTTTCTATTCCTCATTAATGATAATATCTTGCCTCTAAGACTCTCGTTTATGCTATGAATATTTTGCTTGTACAGAGTACTCATTAGACTGTAAGCTCCTTGAGAACAGCAACTTTTTTGTATCCTCAGCACTTAGCACTGCAATTTGCACAAACTGCTGTTGCTCAATTGTGTCAGATTCTCTGTGACCTAGTTTAGGATTTTCATGGCAGAGACTGGGGTAGTTGGCTATTTTCTTCCCCAGCTAATTTTTACAAATGAGAAGCAGAGGCAAACAGGATTAAATGACTTGCCCATGGCCACATGATTGGAACCCAGAGAAAGTCTTCTTGATTTCAGAGTTGTTACTCTCTCCAATGCATCAGCTAACTGCCCAAGTGACCCAGAGTTGGCATTTAATAAATTTTAGTTGACTTGATTTTGACTCATCTGTAAAATAAAGGAATTGGACTTGATAGTTTCTATAGAACCTTTTTAGTTTTAAATCTATGATCCTTCGCTCATAATTCCTTTATCTTTCCTCCATTTTCCTTACAATTGCTTTAGAATAATCCTTTTTAATCTTTATCCAAATCCCCTCCAATTTCTTCCCTTCCATTTAAAAAATAGGAAGCCAGATAGAAAACTCACTGATCTTAGACAGAGCATAAAGAAAGGATGAAAATGATGGATGTTGAATCCTCCCTTACACTCTCAGGAAGTAAGCCAAGGGGCTGGTAAGAGATGTGAACTCACTACTGACCCAAAGTCAGAAGTGCTATCACTCAAATACTTGACATGTGCATGGATATATAGGAAATCATTTCTGCATACCATCCAGCACTAAAACTTCCTGCCAATATTCAGTAGATGTATTTAAGATTCTGAGCAGTTGCCTTAAGTAGAAACTAAGTCTTGCCATACAAACAAAGCTGAGTTAAAACTCCCGTTTTGACTATGCATGAATTACCTCTGATAAAACCTTGAACAAAAGAAAAAGATGGGATACTGAGTCTTTATATTCCATTAAATAATAAATGGCTTATATCTAAGTTTTATATACTTAAAAGAAATACATGATTTACCATAAGTACTTATCATCCAGCCATTCTATGTCTTATTAGATTTTTTTTCAGCTCCAATACCCAGTACTGAGAAAAACTTATTAAAATATTTCTGATAAACTAAACGAAGGGAAAAAATTTCAGGCCAAAGGAAGACTATGCATCACTTTAACCTCTCTCACAGCAAAGTATCATGCAGTGTGTTTTGAATTGTCTTATTCCTAAAAAAATTAAATAAAATAAAAAAATCTGGAACTGAAAGGTCTTCACAATGACCCTTCCTTGAAGGGTTTGCTCTCTGCCCTAAGGCATGCAAGATAATAACTGTATGAGTAGTTACTGTTCATCCAGTGAGGGAGTAACATGCCCTTTTACTTTGGTTGAAAAAAATGGTACTAGCAAATATTTATTCTTTTGAAGGTTGGAAGTCTGTCAGCCCAGGAAACTATAAGTATCACTTTATTTATCCATCAAATAAGGAACACACAGCTAACATCTTCCTTTTTCCTAATCCCCACAAGACTTTGAATCTCAGTGAGATGTGCTGTTCTCCTGGACCAAGAAAAAATGAATTACTTTTATAACCATTTTAGTATTTCATATCAAGAGGTTTCCTTCCAACTATCAAGTCAGAAATGAGTACTGATTTGAAAGTAGCCCTTTCAGGTTACCTTCATCCACACTGTATATATCTGGTATGTACAGAATAATTTCTGTTATTTCCACCATTACAATGTAAATTCTTTTAAAGCAGGGAATTTTTATTTTATTTTTTTTGCCTTTCTTTATATCACCATGGTTTAGCACAGTGTCTGGCACATAGCAAACACTTAATGTTTGTTGACTGATTGATAAAACTAATCTTTAAACATCTTCTTATATTTTCTCATCATATCTCATTTATTTAGCCCTGATTTTCCCATCTTATGTCAATCAGTATTTATATATTCCAGGCACAGTGCTGAATACAAAGAAAGGCAAATGATAATCCCTGCTCTCAAGAAGCTCACAGTCTAATAGGGAAGACAATATGCAAACAATTATGTACAAACAAGTTACATATGAAATAAATTGGAAATAATCCACAGAGGGAAGGCATTAGAATTAAGGAGCATCAGGAAAGCCTTTTCTGGAAGGTAAAGTTTTAGTTTGATGTATAAGAAAGCAAGGAGGCAGAGAAGAGAAGGAAAATAATTCTAGGAATGAGGGATATCCAGTGAAAATACCCAGCATTGGTAAATGGAATGTCTCCTGTTAGGAAAAGCAAGGAAGCCATTGTTACTGGAGTGCAGAGTATGGAAGAGAGTAAGGAGTTAGAAGACTAGAAAGATAGAAGAGAGCCAGATTTTGAAGGACTTTAAAAATCAAACACAGGATTTTATAGTTGATCCCAAAGGCAATATGGAACCACTGAAGTTTATTCAATAGTAGGAAGGTGATTTAGACAGACCTGCACTTTAGGAAGATTATTTTGATAGCCTAGTGCAGTATAGACTGGAATAGGGAAAGACTTGTAACAAGGATAGAGTGAACAAACTATGGCAATAGTTCATTAATAGGCCTGAGATGATAAGGGTCTGCACCAGGATAGTGACAATTTCAGAGGGAAGAAGATGTATTAGAGGCACATGACAAATATCAGTAAACTGGTGAGAGATTAGATTTGAGTGGTTAGAGAGTGAGAAGTCAAGGACAACTCTTAGGCTGCAACTCTGGGTGACTAGACTCTCCTCATGGGAAAAATCACATGGTTACCAAATACCACTTATACCATAAGTGGGATGCTAGTAAAACAGTCACTAATCTTTCTGGTTTAGGCTAATTTGATCATGTGTTAGTCACATGTCCAAAGGGCATGGTTCAGGACAAAACAAAGGACAACTGGAATGAGCATCAAAAGTTCTTTGCTTTCCAGAAAAGAAAAATAATATGTTTGAGGACATTTGAGTAGTTTAATTGTATTTATATAACCCTTTAAGGTTTACAAAGCCCTTTATCAATATTATCTCATTTGATTTTAATCAATCCTGGAAGATAGGTGATATTATTATCCCCATTTTACAGATGAGACAACAGAGATTAAATGACTTGGCTGGGGTCAGATAGCTAGTAAATGTCAAGTCTTTCTGACAGTGGGTCCAGGACTTTCTTCACGCTGCCCCTTAGCTATCTAATTAAGAGAATAATTTTTTATGATAAGAAGAAAGGAAATGGTAGCAAAAAGGAGAAAACTGATAGTACAAACTGGGTTACATGATGGAACAAAGCACTTTTCAGATGATGTTACAACAAATTATGGAATCAAACTCATTGTCTTTTACTTGCAACTTAACTGTATGGTTCATTTTGCCCAAGATATTCTTCCCAATCTTTTAAAAATATTCACTATATATCCTCTTGCATGAGGAGTGACCATTTTTGAAAGCAAATATTATTTAAATAGTAACTGACATGTTGATGATGGCCATATAGAGGCACATGGCCAAAAAGCAGAGATCCTCAAAAATGGATTTTCCTAGTTTGGGAAATTACCTCGAATAATTCCGAGTACAGGAGTGCTCAAATTTGAAAGTTTAAGCACAAGCCTGCTATAGATGAAAAACTTCTTCCACATTATGGAGAGAGAAGAAGATTAACAACACAATCCCTGGATGACTGAAGTCAGATCATGCAGCATGGAAGCCCAGAGATTTGACAATTGACAATGATTCCCTTTCATTGCTATGATTTGCCAAGATATGCAGGTCACTGAGGCATTTTTGATCAACAGTTCTATTGTGGACAAGAAATAATGAAGGAGATGGTTTCAGAGAAACCTGGGGAAACCTGCTTGCATGAACTGATATAGATCAAAGTCAACAGAATCAGGAAAAATTTTATATGACTACCATGTTGTAAACACAAATGACTCTGAAGGAATTAGGATTTTTCATCAGAAAAAAGACTACCCATGATTCCAAAGGACTAATGATAAATCATGCTACTCATCTTCTGATAAAAGGACAACTTAGTGCAGAATGAAATATTTACCTATATACATATTTATGTATTTTCTTTTAAATATGATGTTTAAAAATAGAGGTTTTGCTTTGCTTTCATTCCCAATCAGCAGAAACAAACAAGGAGAGGGCAAATTTTTGTTATCAGGAAAAAAAATTAATTAAAAAAAACAAAACAAAACAAAACAAGAGATACATAAAAAGTTAAATTAGAAAATTTAGATGCCAGTATTTTCCAGTGTCATATACTTCATTCAAATACCTGCCTTTTTAAGTTAGTGATATTTTGAGGGCATGAACAGGCTAGAAATTAGGTCTGAACCTATGAGTACATCCATGGGGAAAATTCATTTTAAAAAACTTTTTCCACCAAGGTTGATAAACAACACCCTCTCCTTTTATTCTAATTTTAAGTAGGACACTAAAAGGCTAAGGAATTTTTCCACAGTCAGCAACACTCCCAAGTGTTGCCAAGCCAGATTAAAATGTAATTGAGAAATACTTTACTAAATAAATAAAAATATAACAGGAAATAGATATGTTATTTTCTAAGTTGAAATGTGACTTTCAAGAATCCTTAAAGACAGTGGTTGCCTTTTTTTTCCTGCCTCTTCAATAAAGAGAAATGGAGTATTGTTTCATACTGAACCATATTCAATTCAATAATCATTTTTTTAAAATATCCACTATGTGCTAGGGACTCAGCTAAGCTCTAGGAATGCAAATAAGAAAAAAAGACCATCCCTGCTTTCAAAGAAGCTTGTACTCTAAAGGGGGAAGACAAACAAAAGGAAGCTGAAAAGAGAGCTGGAGTAAGGGTCAATAGGAGTATCCAACCAGACCAGTCAGGTGGGAGGTGTTTCGTGGAGTCAAGGTTAAGCAGAGTTACTGTTGGAAAATGGAATGTTGTCTCTATATAGGAAGGCTTTGGCTCACAATTATGCTGGGAGGAAAACTACTACATTCCCCATTTTACAGATAAGAAAACTGAGGCAGACATGTTAAATGACTTGCTCAGAGATACATAGCTAGGAAGTTTTTGAAGCCAAATTAGAACTTCCTGACTCCAGGCCTAGCACTCCAGCCATTCTACAACCCACCTGGTTTTACTATTCTAATCTGATTTTACCTGCTGACAAACAGATATTAAGATTTCTTCCATCTTTATATTATGAAGTCCTAGGTTGATGGATATCTACCATCAAAGCAAAGAGCAGAGAAAGCTATATGCTCTTAATGGGAGTGGGCATTCTTTCAACTTCCCCTAGGGACATTTGATTCTTCTGTGTACTTTTGTGAGCAGCTTCCCTTTTAACTCTATTTACATTATAATGTTATGTATCTAAAGTGTTTAGGATAGACTTCAAACAGCTTTTACCCACAGTGAATTCAGTGTATCAAATAAAAATTTTCAGGGTTTTACTATTGTTATTTAAGTATCAGCCTCCCATTTTTATTCAATTTTTTTTAAATTTCTCATTAAAAATAATTAAATGGGGGCAGCTAAGTGGTTTGGTGAATAGAGCACCAGCCCTGAAGTCAGCAAGACCTGAGTTCAAATTTGACCTCAGACACTTAACACTTCCTAGCTGTGTGACCTTGGGCAAGTCACTTAACCCCAATTGCCTCAGCAATTTCCCACCATACATTTATTATTTCCTCAATTAATGGCATGTTTTTAAGACTAAGGTGATCAAAGTTGGATTTGTTTGTTTGTTTTCCAACAAAGTCACCTGAATTGGACAGAAAGGAAAATATTTTAAAACATAGAAAAATAAAAATTCCCACCGCCTAAGGATTTATAACCTAAGCAAAAAACCTCAATAGATATTCTAAAAATTTATCAATATACCTAGTTACTAAAATTTTTATTCCTAATAACCATGGTGGTGACAATGACAAGGGGCTGGGAGGGAGAGCATGGGTTAAGAGCAATTAGATGTACTTTAAAAGAGAAAAGATATAGATTCAAATAATATAAAAAGGCCAAGAAAGAGAAAGCCTGGGGCATAGAATAGAAATTAGTCTTACCTAAACAGAGGGGAATAAGAGATAAAGAGCAATTATGATAGGGCTGCATGATAAGGGAGTTTGTAACTGATTCAGTTCCTTGAATCTGATTCAGAAGAATTCAGGTACAGTGAGATTTCAGTTAATGAGATCTACTGAGGTAAAAGTACATGGGGTGGGGGAAACACTGATGGGAAACAATTTTTTTTTTACTTTCTAATAGATCTATAGTCTTTGAAAAATATAATGGAAATTAGCCTAGACTTTTATGATAAGAAAAATAGCCCAACTATGGAATGTGCTGCCTTTTAAAGTGGTTAGATCCTCGTCATAGAGGTATGCTAGCAGATACCGAATAATTATTTCTCAAGGGTGAGGTATCAGGATTTGAAGAACAGCACTGAATTTGCAATCCTACAATGCAGATTCAAGTTTCTTTTCTTCTATTTAGTAGCTGTGGTAACAAATCACAGCTTTTCTGAACTTCAGCATGCTTATCATTAAAATAGGGACATTAATGACTGAGTTGTAATAAAAAATCAACAACAAAAATAATCTGGCCTTAAATCTTAATTAGACAAAATAAGAAACAAAATGCATTATTCAAAACTGAAAATATCCTAACATATTTGAAAAACATGACAATGCAAACTCCGGAAATTATGCCTAATAACAAAATAGAAGTGAAAACCAGAACCAACATTTCAAATAATTTTGAAAAAGAGACAGATATACTTGGAGTGGAATCCCAAAGAGTCCTTTTTGAGTAGCAACATAAAGCCATTTAGTAAACCAATAATAATAAAAGAGTGATTTGTAAAAAAAAAAAAAAAAAAAAAAATGTTACTTGCTATCACAAATATCTATCACAAATAAAAGCATTTTCCCACAGTATTTGACAGAAAAATTTAAAAATCACAGGACCTCTATATAGCAGCACTTTTCAAAATTAGTACTGTAGAAAGAAGCATAGGAAAAAAACCAGGAGTTTTCAAGGGAAGCTCCTAAGGATAGGCACCAAACATCATTATTGGCAGAGGCAACTTAAGAAAGGTAATAAAGATCTATGACAAAGTTTTTGGAAATTATATCAATGTTTAGCAGGCCTGCTAAATGAGCACTTGAGCACTATATTGCTCTAAAGAAATGATAAAGAAACTTGTAGAAAACAAGAACATTAATGACATTATAAATACCCTTACTCACCAAATAAAAGCAAAAGCCAAAAAGATTAAGATGCAAGGAATCAAAGTATTATACATGACAAAATAAATAGTTGAACATCAATCCAAAAATAACAATAAAAGAAGCTAAAGAAAAAGGAGACACAGGGTTGGGGGAAAAATCATCCCCCCCAAAATAATGTGGAAACTGTTTAGTCATTAGATAAGAACCCTGGATAAAACAAACTGAAGATTCATGCATTGTTAATATAATGAATAGCAGAACAGTTAACTCAAGGGAGATGACTGAAACTTTATGAAACTGGAAAGTTGTAAATGTAATTATTGGTTCAAACACTTTCACATTTACACATAAATTATTAACCATGTACTTTGCCAATTTTCTTTCAGATGTAAGCCTGATTCCATCTTTCTTAAAAGAGGATATCATACATCTTTTATTAAAATATGAGATCACCAGTGACCTTTCCAAATATATATGAACTACATATTCTTATGCAAAATATTTGCAGCTTATGACTCTAAAAACTGAATCTATAACAACTCACAAGAGCACTATATATTGTCTCAGAAGCAAAAAGTACACACCAAAAAATCTCAAACTTGTAAATAATTTATTATCAATATGTAATTATCTAATAAGGTACTTCTAAGAGCTATAACATTTATATTGTCATTGGTGATTATTGTAAAGCCTTTGATTCAATTACAAACTCATTGCTCATTCATGTATTACAAACATAAAATAGATCTAAGTATGGTCAGAACACTAAGGTATTGATATCCACATGGAAATCTCTTCTCTAAAACATACCATTCACAAGTAATTGATATAAAATGTGGTATCTTTCAGGAAGATAATTTAAAGTCATTTTTGTTCTGCCTAGCATTAAATCCATTATTTAATAGTATTTAATCCTTTCCTACATTGTACCTACTATAGTTCCCAAATTAAAAGGGAGTCATACCTAAACATTAAACTAATCACTTAATATCTATGGATTATATCAAGCTATAAGCTTCTGCCAGAAAACACAAAGTTCTCCTTAACATCATGGAATCTTTCTCCAATAAAATCAAAATATTCTCATATTCCCAAAAAATTTCATATTCTCTAAGGAATACATTTTTAATATTTGAATAGAAGAGAATAACCGAAGCCATAAAGATTGAATCCTGAGGTCATTGAACTAATGGATAATGGCAAGAACTACAACTATTTTGGTCCTTACAGGCAAGATGAATTGTGAGTGGAAAGCATGTCAAAAAGCAAAGCTGAATAGAACATTTTAAAAACAATTAACAGCTTTAATTTCAGCATGCTAGTCAGTTTCTTAACATATTCATCCTCAGTTTTGTCTTTGATATTTTTGTACTGCAAAATTCTTTGCCTCTGAATTGAGCCAATCAGATGGCAAAGGTCCAAGAAAGGATTTAAACATCCTCATGAAGCCAGACAACACAATGTCTATTAAAAAAGAATCAAACAAATGATGGAGTAATGAGAATTAAAAGAGTCTTCATATGGCAATTTAGGAAAAGATCATGACCACCAAAATTTACAGAAAGGGTTATATCCTTTAAAGTCTAAACTTAGTGATTACACAAGCAAAGACTAGAAACTGTGCAATACACTCTCACAGGTTGAAAAATTCAGGACTTAAAAATGCCTAAAAAATCATGGTTTGTTACAATGCCTAAAATGCCTAAAGTCTGGTTGTTAAAATTAAATGTTAAAAATCACTTTTATTGTCCCTCAAAGCTGTGCCCGGGGCCCTGTTGTCTTCTCTCTATTATGTGATCTAGGTAATTGATCTTATCAGGTCACATGTATTCAATTATCATTATCAGAATGATTGGAGCTCTACTTACTGGCCTAACTTATCTCTAGACTCACCTCTCCAATTACTCGACTGGCAGTCCATATCAGATCTTCCATAAATATTTTAAACTCAACATAACCAAAACAAAATTCATTATCTTTCCCAAAAAACTCTTCCTTCTTCCAAAATATTATCATTCTCCCAATCTCCCCAGCTTAAAACCTTGTATAATGACAGCTAGGTGGCACAGTAGAATAGAATACTGTGCTTAGAGTTAGAAAGACCTGAGTTACTATCTCAGTAAGTCACTTAAATACCATCTGCCTCAGTTTCCACAGCTATTAAATGGAAATATTAATACCATCCATTCACAGCCTTGTTGTGAGAATCAAATAAGATAATATTGCAACAAGATTAGCACAGTGCTGGCACATAGTAGGCACTAAATGCCTGTTCTTTTTCTATCTGTCCCTTCTTCCCCCCCTCCTCATTCCTTCTCAGCATGCTTATCCAGTGTGTTGCCAAGACCTGTTGATTTCACCTCCATAACATCTTTTATGTATGTTCCCTTCTCTCCTCTGATACTCTCATCACCCTAATGGTAGCTATGTGCCTCAAGCCTCTTACCACTTCAGGATATTCTCCACAAAAATATTAAATTGGTTTCCTAAAAAAGAAGTCATATTTGTCACTCCCCAATTCAATAAACTCCAGTGGTTCCTTATCACCTCAAAGATAAATTATAAAATTCTCTGTTTGGCTTTTAAAGCCTTTCATTACCATGGTCCCTTTTACTTTCCAACTTTTTTTTTTTACACCTTATAAATAGTGATAAGGTGTAAAAAAAAAAAGTTATTAAAATATGAGATCACCAGTGACCTTTCCAAATACATATGAACTACATATTCGTATGCAAAATATTTGCAGCTTATAACTCTAAAAACCGAATTTATAACAACTCACAAGAGCACTATATATTGTCTGGTATTTTCACCCTTTTCACCTCTACTTTCCGGATTCCTGTCTTCCTCTAAGTTATAGCTAAAATCCCATCTTCTTCAAGAGGCTTTCCCAATCCCTGGGTTGGTTATCTCCAATTTATCCTATCTTTATTTTATTTGTGCATAGTTGTATGTATGTTTCTCTCATTAGGCTGTGAATTTCTTGAGAACAGTGACTTTTTCCTTTGTATCCCTAGCACTTTGACCAGTACTTGCAAAATAATATTCATTTAAAAAAATAATAATCACTTTTTATTTTTTCAAAATACATGCAAAGATTGTTTTCAACAATCTTTTCAACATTTACAAAACTTTGTGTTCCAAATTTCTCTTCCTCCCTTCCTATCACCCTCTTCTCTTCCCATTTTCCCCCTCTCTTAGACAGTAAGTAATCCAACATAGGTTAAATATGTGCGATTCTTCTAAACATATTTCCACATTTATCATGCTTCAGAAGAAAAATCAGATCAAAAGGGGAAAAAATGAGAAAGAAAAAACAACTAAGCAAACAACAACAAAGGTGAAAATACTATATTATGATCTATATCTGGTCCCTATAGTTCTCTTTCTGGATACAGATGGCTCTCTCCAATCACAAGTATATTGGAATTGCTCCTTATCACTTCAAATAATAGCTATTTAATAAATGTTTGCTTACTCTCTTAAAGATTAAAACATCCGTCTTTTAAAAATACAGACTACAAAATATCCTGGATGACTCAACTAATAAATGGTTGAGGAACCATATCGTTTTGCTAAGCTGTTGCCCATAACTGTCCAGATATAATACTAGCCATAAGAATTTAAGAAATTTTTAAGATCACACCATCAGTCTCTAAGCTATATGAAATGAAAAGTTTTCACAATGTAAAGACCTAGCATAGAAGATCAAAATCATGCAAACAGGATAGCATACATACATTATAGCTAGTATTTATATAGCATCTATTATATACCACGCAATATGCCAAACACTTTAAAAATCTCATTTGCTGTAACTATTTTGGTAGCAGAGGGGAAAAGACATTAAGTAAATCTCAAAAGTTACACAGCTAATGTCCCAGATCAAATTTGAATCTGGGACTTTTTGACTTTACATTATCCCTGTTGAACTGTTGACTGCAAAAATTGTATCAAGGACCCTTCCAGTGAACTTACAGAGAATGCACCCACATCCTAACACTTTTATTCAACTATGAAAAGTTTTATTTTATTTCCTGCACAATCTATAGAGTATCGTTAAACATAAAATAACAATCTATCTACAAGTATTTATTAGGGATCTAATATGTGCTAGTTACTGTGCTAATCACTGAGAGAAAATAACAGTCTTTGTCCTCCAAAAGCTTGTGTTGTATCAAGAGAGACATCATATGTATAATAATAAAAAAAAAAAATGTGAAGTCATTGGATAAGAAAACAATAACAACTTGAGTATCAAGAAAATGCTCATGTCCTCATGGTGTTTGAGTCTAATCTTAAAAGAAACTAGAGATCCTAACAAAGTTGAGAGAGAGTCTAGAAAACAAAGGTGAGAAGAGAAGTCATTCCAAGGATAAGGGACAACAATCACTAAAGCATAGCAGTTTTGATCTCAATAAAAATGCTTTCACCTAAATCATAGATTGGGCTAAGGAAAACAATGTGCAATTAGAGTAATAAATCAGATTAGGGCCAGATTATAGAGGACTTTAAATACAAAGATGACTTTCTCAATGAGTTTAGCCATGAAATGGAGGAGAGATATAGGATGACAGGCAGTGGGCTGGAGAAGTCAAATGAGTGTTTTTTTTTTAAGAATGGAGGCGAGAGGAACATGTTTATAGGAAGCAAGAAAACAAACAGTAGGCAAAGAGAGATTGAAGATTAGCAAGGGACAATCTGATAAAAATGTGGATAAAATGGAAATAAGGGTTCTCATAGAGAAGTTAGCCTTTGGAAAGAAGAAATCATCTTTTTGTGTAAAGTAGAAAATAGTGGTGATGTGAGTGATGTGAGATGAGGAGGGTATAAGAGGTGGATGCCCCCAAATTTCTCTTTTTTTTTTATTAAAAGCTTTTTATTTACAAAACATATGAGTGATTTTTCTACATTGACCATTGCAAAACTTTTTTTTTTTTGTACCAAGCTTTTCCCCTCCTTCCCCCCACCCCCCACCCCTAGATGACAGGTAATCTAATACATGCTAAATATGTTAAATTATATGACAAATCCAACATATATATACATATCTATACAGTTATCTTACTGCACAAAAAAAAAACATCAGATCTAGAAAGAGAGAAAAAAAAAAAAAAAACAACCTAAGAAGGAAAACAAAATGCAAGCAAATATTCACAGAAAGCGTTAAAATGCTGTGTTGTGGTCCACACTCAGATCCCACAGGCCTCTCTCTGGATGTATATGACTATCTTCATCACTGAACAGTAGGAACTGGTTTGAATCACATCATTGTTGAAGAGAACCATGTCCATCAGAATTGATCATTGTATAGTCTTGTTGCTGTGTATAATCATCTCCTGGTTCTTCTTGTTTCACTCAGCATCAGTTCATGCAAGTCTCTCCAGGCCTCTCTGAAATCATCCTGCTGGCCGTTTCTTACTGAACAATAATATTCCATAACATTCATATACCATAATTTATTCAGCCATTCTCCAATTGATGGGCATCCTTTCAGTTTCCAGTTTCTAGCCACTACAAAAAGGGCTGCCACAAACATTCTTGCACATGTGGGGCCCTTTCCCTCCTCTAAGATCTCTTTGGGATATAAGCCCAGTAGAAACACTGCTGGGTCAAAGGGTATGCATAGTTTGATAACTTTTTGAGCATAGCTCCAAATTGCTCTCCAGAATGGTTGGATCCATTCACAGTTCCACCAACAATGTATCAGTGTCCCAGTTTTCCCACATCCCCTCCAACATTCATCATTATCTTTTCCTGTCATCTTAGCCAATCTGACAGGTGTGTAGTGGTATCTCATAGTTGTCTTAATTTGCATTTCTCTGATCAATAGTGATTTGGAGCACCTTTTCATGTGACTAGAAATAGTTTCAATTTCATCATCTGAAAATTGTCAGTGATATATGTATAAGGTAAGGTTTTTTTGCTGAGAGTTAAGGGAAAGGGATGCCAAAGGACATTGAGGAAGGATCAAAGGGTTTTAAAAATTGCTATGATGAATATGATAGTGAACCAATTAGGGAGATGCAAAAGAATTATCTTGCTTTTTGTTGAGATTATGCAACATGGCCACAGTAGACTCAGCAGACTTTCATGATTTTCTCCAGCTCTATTCAACAATATGTGAATAGGAGTAAAAACAGCATATGGTGGGAATAATCCAAGTTTGGGGCTAGGGAAGGCCCCCTTTTCTTTTTTCTCTGTACCCTACCACTGAATGATACTATCATCTCCTGTGAATTTAATTATCATCAATGTGCTAGTGAGTTCCAGATTTATATATGCAACTCTAGACTTTCCTGGGCTCTAATCCCACATCACCTACTACCTATTTCAAACTAAATAACCTATAGGCATCTGAAACTCACCATGTCTAAAAGAGAACTCATTAAAGTTCCTTTCAAACTTAATTTTCTTCTGAGCTTCCTTATTTTTATCAAGGACATTATCACTTCCACTTTGTTTCCTCTCACTCTCTTCTAAATTCTCTCCAGTTTGAATTCTAACCTCTTCATTTGAAACTGCTCTCTCCAAAATTACCAATAATATCTTAATTGCCAAATCTACTAGTCTTTTTTTGATTTTCATTCTTCTTGATCTCTCTGATACCCTGCTGATACACTGCTGATCCATTCTTTTCTCCTTGATACTTTCTTCTCTTTATGGTCCTATAGTACTTTTCTATCCTGTTTCTCATCCTACCCATCTGAATGCTTCTTTTCAATCTCTTTTACTAGATATTCATCCAGTCTTCTACTGATGGGTGTCCCACAGGACTCTCTCCTGGCACTCTTATAATGCTATACTACTTTGTTGAATAATCCAATCCGCTTCTATGGACTAAACTATTGGATCTATGCTGATGGTTCTCAAATCTATTTATTTAGCCCTAACTTTTCCCCTGATCTTCAGTTTTTTGATATTTTTTGTATTTGATATCTCAGATCGGATGTAGAAATCTTAAACTCAACACATCCAAAACTACTCATTATGTTTGCTCCAATAACCCTCCTTTTTCCAAATTTTCATATTACTATCAAGGGCATTACCATCCTCTCACTCACCCAGCCTAACAATTTCCATGTCATTCTCAATTCCTCAATCTTATTCAACCTACTTATACAATGTTAACAAGCCTTATCCTAGAGAAACCTTCAAAATATCTCTTGTAGAGGTCCCCTTCTCTCCTCTGACATAGCTGTCCTTCTCCTTCTGTTCCCTCCCCCCCCCACCTTTGAGGCCCTCATCACCTGAGCCATTTATAATAGCCTTCTGCTGGTCTCCTGAGCTTGTCTCTCCCCCACTCCAGTCCATTCTCCACTCAGTTGCCAAAATAATCTTTTTAAAGTACAGATTTGAGCATTTACCCTCCCACACCCTCAGTAAAGTTTAATGACCTCTAGGATCAGATATACCTTCAAAAACTGATCCTTTCTCACTTTCTCAATCTGACAATTTATTTGCTTTCACATACTCTACAATTTGCACACAATATTCCATCTGAAATTACTTTTCAAAATAGAAAATAAGGGTTCATGACCAAAAAAAACAGAATCCCAAAAGAGAAATTTTTTTTCATAAAATTAAAAAGAGTTTGTGCAAATGAATTCGATATAGCTAACACTATAAGGAAAAGTTAATGGAGGGGGAGATAAGTTTTGCAGCAAGCTTCTCTGATATAAGTCTCACTTCCTAGCTATGTGATCCTGGGCAAGTTACTTAACCCCAATTGCCCGAACAACAACAAAAACAAAAAAAAAAATTATAGGGGAAAAAAAAGAGTCATGCCCCAATTAATAAATGGTACAAGCATATAAGCATATGAGCAGGCAGTTCCCAAGGGAAAAAATCTAACCGCTCTATAACCATAAGGAAAAAATGCTCCAAATCACTGATAGAGAAATAAAAATTAAAGCAATTCTAAGATCCCACCTCACATCCATTATATGGAAAAAAATTGACAGAAAAAGGAAAGGACAAATGTAGGAGGGGCTATGAGGAAACATTGATGAATTGTTGATGGAGTTGTAAATTAGCCTAGGTATATGGAAAAGTAGTTGTTGTTAGCAAACTGAACATGTCCTTTGATTCAATAATATCTATGTTAGACCCATACCTAAGGAGATCAAAGAAAGAGAAAAAGGTCTTATATGTTTAAAAATATTATGTTTGCAAATAACTTGAAACTAAAAGGTATCACCAATTGGGGAATGGCTGAGCAAAGTATGGTATATTAATATAATGGAGTACTGTTATGTTATAAGAAATGTAGAAAGTTCCAGAAAGCTGGGAGGATTTGTATGAACTGTTGCAGATGAAGGGAGTAGAATCAAAGAATTTACACTATAACATAGTGTAAAAAAAAAAAAAAACCCAACAATTCTAAAGATATGCAAACTCTTATGAACACAATGATCAGCCATGATTCTTAGGGACTAAGAATGTTGACTGATTCTTGACAGAGAAATAATGGACATTAATATACAAAATGGAAAACATTTTTTGGTGTGGCCAATGTAAGAATTTGTTCTGATTGGTTATAAGCAGATGATCTATTTCTTTTCTTTCTGTCTTTTTTTCCCAGTTGTGGGAGGTAGCGTGGGACACTTGAAAATTGAAAAAAAAATAGTTTACTTGCAAATATAAAATAAAGTTCTTGAAAAGTAGGAATTATTTTGCCTTTACTTCATATTCCCAGTACTCATCATAATACATTTAATAAATGCTAGAAGGAGGTATGGATTTTGAGGGGAACATCATGAAAGAAGCCTAAATAGTACTACTAGTGTTCACATAATGTTAAGAGAACTAAAATCTAATTTTTAGATAAAGGTCCCTAGCATGTTGAGTAGAACTTTTCAAAAAATTTATTAAAGAGTATGGATAAAAGATATACAAGATGAAAAGACATGGCAAACAAAACATATAACATATTTAAGGGTATTTATACATACATTCATATAAAAATATGTGACATAAAAAGTGTAAATAGAAGTAATCTCTCATAGAAATAGTGGTAAAGAGGACTAGGACTGACCTTCTACAGAAGGTGGAATATGAGCTGAGTCTTGAAGATATGCAAGAGGAAAACTGAAACAGTGGATATTCGAGGTATGGAAGACAATGAAAAGGTACAGTCTGACATGAAGAGTTGTATGAGAGGAATAACAAGAAAACCAATATAAATGGCTTATAGAAGAGAGAACAGTTCAAGAAACCTGAAAGTAAGAGAAAGACAAATTGCGGAGGGCTTTTAATATCAGAAAATTTTATATGTAATCTTTTAGGTAAAAGAGAGTTACTGCAGTATACTCACCAGAGAAATGATATTGCCTGATAGGAACTAGAAAAATAACTTTGGCAGCAGAAGGGAAGATGGATGGAAGCTGGAAGAGACTTGAGCCAGAGAGACCAACCAGAAGCCTATTATAATAGTATAGACACAAGATGATCATGACTTCCACCAGAGTGATGGCTGTGTGAGTGGAGAGAAAAGGACTTATATGAGAGGTGTTGGGAAGGTAGAACTGCAAGACTTAACAGATTAGATATGTGGGGTAGACATAGGTGAGGAGTCAAGAATGGCACAGGTTGAAAGCATGAGTGCTGGGAAGATGATGGTGTTTTCAATGCTAACATAGAAGTTTTGAAGGAGAAAAATTTTCAAGAAAAGATGATGGGCCTTATTTTAATAATGTTGAGTTTTAAGTGTTTTTGAGACATCCAGTTGAAGATGTCAAAAAAAAAAAAAAACAATTGGAGATGTGAAAAGGGAGCTCAGAAGAAATGTTAGATCTGGATTAAAGTATCAAAATACTCCTGCATTCGGAGGGAAGATGAACTGGGTAACCTCTAAGATGCCTTCTAATTTTCAGATACAGTTTTATTTTTGAGAATGCAAAATATAATTATTTTTCTATTAAAAATAGAAAACAATACAATCATAATTAAATACCATCCATTACATAATGCTAGAATTTAGAAGAAGCATATCATTTACTGAAATATGCTCAGTATAGAAAACTGCAGAGGAAGAAAAGTAAAATGAATTATATTTGAAAAAGGGAAAAAGAAGCCCTATATATATGAAACAATTCCATTAATCTCAGTTAAAAATGTTTTATATGAGTTTGAATCTGATTACTGACAGCTGAATTGAGAACTGGCCATAGACAGTGATAAATGGCCATTTAAATTAAGAGGATGAATCAAGGGGTAGGTCAAATTTTATTTAAGATTTTCAATAATGATCTGCAACGGAGAATAAACAGTCATTTAATGAAATTTGCAGATGATCCTAAATTTGAAGGTGTTGCAAAAGTCACTGAGAAGCAATATAAAAGAAAATTCAAGAGGTTAGATATTGGCCAAGAAGTTAGATTCAATTGAAAAAAATGCAAGGTCAATCAGAACATGTATTTTAAATAACACATTTCTCTGGCTCTTGCTCTCATGCTCCCTCACCCTCTTGCTTGCTCTCTCTCTTAATCTCTCTCCCCTCTTTCTTTCCCTCCCCTTTCCTCCACCTTCTTTCCCTCTCTCCTCCCCTCCCTCAAAATAACTCAAAAACTTATGAGCATTACTATCTCACATTTATTGAGAAGCAACACTATCTTGAGCATTGGACAGAATATAGTATTATACAGCATAGATTGAATAGAAAAAAATACTAACATTCAAAAAAAGAGGTTCTATAATGGACCATAGGGAATAAGGCCCTTTTTTCTGTTTTAAAAAAGTTCAAATATTAGGGCAACTGGGCAGCACAGTGGGTAAAGCACCAACCTGAGTCAGGAGGTCAAATTTGGCTTCAGAAACTTATTAGCTATGTGACCCTGGGCAAGTCACCTAACTCTGATTGCCTCCAAAAATACAAGAAAATAAAATTAAAAATTCAGATGTGCTACCTTGAAGGAAATTCTAGTTATCTTTTGAGTGTGTAAAGAAGTTCAGGTAAGACTGGACAAAAGTATACTTTCAGAAGACATTTGAAAGAAGGGAGACAGGTTTTCTTGAATACAAAGAATGATATTTTCAGGTGTGGGAGGGGAGGACTGCTTAGGAAGAAAACATCAAAAAACAACAAAAAGAAAAAGTAGGAGAAAGGCATTTATGTCATTAATAACTGCTTTAGCTATAGTATTCTAAATTAGAATAGAGAAAGTATGGAAAGTAGAGAATTTCAAGGTATAGTAGTCACTGTAATAACAACAAGATGCAAACTACTTTTAAGGAAAAAGTAAAGAAGAAAGGCTTTCTCTGCTTCCAGAAAGTTAGTATGTAAATATTTACTACTAGTGCATATGTGTGTTTGTACGTTAGTATATAAATATATAAATGTATATGTAAGTATATAATTATAACTACATTTGCGTATGATGTCAAGAAAGCAGCTAAAGAATTTAATAATGGTATTGTCACCATCATCCAATATTTTTCTTTTAATTTTCAACATACTTCCCACATATTATTTTTCCCAAATCCATTATTAGTGTTTATCCATTTCTAAGTCTAAATCCCATCTTCTTTTATTTCAGCACCCAGGATCATGATTTTCTTCATCACACTTTCTCCTACCTTCATCCTTCATGTCCTCTATTCCTTACTCTCCATTGTTGGATCTCAACCATTCTATTAGGATATCCTCCAAGGTCCTCTTCATCTCCCATATCAGCTGTATCTCCTGAACTCAAATTATTAACTATGGGAGTTTTGAACTAGAAATCCCATAGACATCTCAAACTCAATCTGTCCAAAGCAGAAATAATGATACTGTCCCTAAAAGGCCTCCCCTCTTCTGAATTATTATGGAGGGCATGACCCACTTTCAGTCACCTAAGCTCACAACCTCATTAGCATCCTCTATATCTTTTCAAATCTTGCCATTTCTACATTAACATACATGTCCCCTTTTCTCCTTTTACAACTACCTAGATAATGCATGTGTTCATCATCTTTTACCTGGAAAACTTCAATAGACTAACCTTCCTATTTCAAGGCTCTGCCCACTTCAATTCATCTTCCACTCAGCTGCCAAAGTGTTTTTTCAAAAGCATAGACCAGAGCATGTCACAAATATCTCTACACAGATGCACACATGTACAGAGAGACAGACAGAGATACAGAAAGATATTGGAAAAGACTCCATTGATTCCCACCACTTGTAAAATCAAACAAAGTCATATGTTTGGTCTTTAAAGCCCTTTACAACCCAGGTCATTCCTATCTTCCAATCATCTTACATATTAGTCTCTTCCATATATGCTACTCAATCATATTGTCCTACTCAAAATGTACCTCAAATGCAACATATCTACATTCTATGCAATCATCTTGACTGTCCACATATGTATTCCTCCCTCCCTCCCTCCCTCCTTCCCTCTCTTCCTCCCTTCCTTCCTTCCTTCTTTCCTTCCTTCCTTCCTTCTTTCCTTCCTTCCTTCCTTCTTTCCTTCCTTCTTTTTTTCCTTCCTTTCTTCCTTCCTTCCTTCCTTCCTTCTTTCCTCCCTCATTTCCATTCCTTATCTTTCCTTGTTTTTTTCAAGACCCAGCTCAAATTCCTTTCCCTGCACATGCACAATGACTACCAATGTTGCTTTTATCTTCCTTCAGACTTTATATTCCAGCCTCTCTGCACATATTTTGTGTACCCATAGATATTTATACACTGCCTTCTCATTTCAGTGTAGTAGGAACAATTTTTCCTTTCTGTATAATACCTACCTTTTAACATAGTTCCTAGCATATAATTAATTCTTTCCCAATTTACCCTGTATATAGCTTATTTGTACATAATTGTTTGCATGTTGACTCCCTCAATAGACTTTGATATCAAGAATAAGTCTTTTACCTTTTTATCCCCAATACTTAGAATAGTGACTGGTACATGGTAGGTGCTTAATAAATATTGGTGTTAATCATCTAAGAGCTTAGTAAACATTTATTGATTGTTGACAAATTGATGTACTGATGCCCCATATGGTACTATAAAATCACATTCCTTAACTTCTGCCATTCTAAAAGCCTTTATCTCCACTTCACTTCAACAACTTACTGATAAAACCACCCAGGGAGATAATTTTCAAATAGAACTGCTCTTCATTTGTGTTCCCAAACTTAGGAGTTTTACTTCAGAAATCAGCAGAACCAGGAGATCATTGTACACAGCAACAATAAGACTATATGATGATCAATTCTGAAGGACATGGTTCTCTTCAACAATGAAATGTTTCAAATCAGTTCTAGTTGTTTAGTGATGAAGAAAGCCATATACACCCAGGGAGAGTCCTGTGGGATCTGAGTCTGGACCACAACATAGCATTTTCACACTCTCTATTGATGTTTGCTTGCATTATGTTTTCCTTCTCAGGTTTTTTTTCTTTCCTGTACAGCAAGATAACTGTATAAATATGTATACACATATTCGATCTGTCAAATATTTTAACATAATTAACATGTATTAGACTTCCTGCCATCTAGGAGAGGGGGTGGGGGTTAGGGTAAAATTTTGCAACAGAAAGCTTTGCAAGAGTCAATGTTGAAAAAGTATCTATGCATATGTTTTGCAAATAAAAAGCTTTAATAAAAAAAGGAGTTTTACTTCAGCAGTCATAATCTCTTTATTTTTCAAGTCTCCACCTCTACCAGTTCTTCACTCCTATTAGAACATTTGGCTCCTTTACTATTTCCCTTTTCCCTCCCTTCTGAATACTATCTTTATTCACTTTTTTCATTCCTTATTCCCCAGTGGCCACATTAATCTCCAACCTAAAATAACTTGCACCATCCTCTTTCTATACTCCTGTTTTGATTAGTACTGATGGAAAATAGTCATAAAACTCTACCAGTTGTGTCCAGTACCAATTTATATTATCTGCAACTTTAACAAATATCTATTAATCACTTCCCTTGTACAGACAGTTGTATATGTCTAACCTTAGCAGGACCCTTAATATCCTTGGATAATTTTTAAAGTAATTTTAAATCTCTTGTTGGTTCTTTACCTTAGCGAAATGTTTCAAGTTTTTTCTATACTTAAGTCCCCAAATTCAACCTGCCTCCTTCATTCTCAGGGAATATCACTTTCTACTTTACTAAGAAAACTGACTCTTCAGTTTTTGTTAGATATAATTTAGTTAAAGTTCTTATCTTTGGGTTTGAGCGTGAGACAGTACTGGCTTTATCCTTGGTATATCTATCGTATTTATTTTCATGTTTAAACATGCCTTCCCACCTCTGCCACAGTCTAATAGACTTGCTGTTATCCAAGAAATGGTCAGTACCATGGCCAGCAGTTGTGATGAAACAAAATAACCGGCTCATTTAAGTACTCTGGTGAAGGACAGAACCGAATTACTCAGTGGAGTCACATTACAGAGCCATTACAATATCAGCTAGAGGTCACATTACCAAACATCTTTGTAAGGTGAAGTGCCTGTTACTAGGGATAGCAGATTTAGTAAGTCTAGCCCACTTTGTGAATTTCAGTGGTCAGTGATGTTCAAAGAACATATTCTATGTGAACTTCCGTGTCAGGAAAATAGCTTGCTACTTTGGGTTTTCCAAGGAAAAGTTTCTCTGACCTGGTTATATTTCTATATATCTTCTACAATGAAATGCCATCCAAGAAAGCAGTTTGAATACAGTATATCTATTTATTGCCCTTTCCCAGACATTGCAGCACTTGGTATGGCCCCTAATAACAAGGAGTGTTTTAAAAAGAACTTGTGATGAGAAGTCCTTTCAGAAAATGTTTCCTCTGCCCTTATTCTGAGACTCCACCTCACATATTCAAAGGGCTTTTTTAAACTTTTTTTTTATTAAAGATTTTTCTTTTCAAAACATATGCATGGATAATTTTCAACATTTGCCCTTGCAAAACCTTGTGTTCCAAATGTTTTCCCTCCCTTCTCCCACTCCCATACCTACATAGCAAGTAATCCAATATATATTAAACATGTTCAGTTCTTCTATACATATTTCCACAGTTATCATACTGAACAAGAGAAATCAGATCACAAAGGGAAAAGATGAGAAAGAAAACAAAATGCAAGCAAACAGCAACAAAAAGAGTGAAAATACTATGTTGTGATCCACACTAAATTCCCACAGTCTTTTCTCTGGGTGCAGATGGCTCTCTTCATCACAGACCATTGGAACTGGCCTGAATCATCTCTTTTTTGAAAAGAGCCATGTACATCAGAATCATATAATCTTGCTGTTGCTGTGCACAGTGATCTCCTGATTCTGATCACTTCACTTGGCGTAAGTCTCTCCAGGCCTCTCTGAAATCATCCTGTTGATCATTTCTTAGAGAGTAATAATATTCCAAAACATTCATATACCATTACTTATATTCTCCAACTAATAGGCATCCACTCAGTTTCAAATTTCTTGACACTACAAAAAGGGTTTCCCCAAGTCATTTTAGAGCATTTAAAAATTGTTTTAATTTTAATTATTATTAAATTAAACTAAATATTACATTCCTATTTAATATGGTGCTACATTCGGATTCTCTACCCACACTAATGATACAACATACTAACTAATATAAAATTCATATAATTGTATTGATTGGGAATGGAAGAAAAAAATTAGGGGGTTTAAATAGTGCCAAATAGGGGCAGCTAGATGGTACCAGCCCTGAAGTCAGGAGGACCTGAGTTCAAATCTAGCCTCAGACACTTAACACTTCCTAGCTCTGTGACCCTGGGCAAGTCACTTAATCCCAAATACCTCAGCCAAAAAAAAATGCAGAATAAATGACATCAATCATTAACCAAATTCTGTTGATTGCTCATTTACAATTTCTCTCAAATTTGCTCAGTCCTTTCTCCTCTCTATCACTTGCAAGGGTTTATACTCAATCTCTGAGACATACCTGACTATATAAGGGTCCAGGATACAACTATTACTTACTATATTACAGTCATTAACATTAAAATTTGGCATTTTCTGTGTTTAAGACCTCAGTAGGAAAGCATATAATATGTACCAAAAATATAGGAAATGCAAACACAAAGAAAGTCACCCATGAAATACCAAGGACCCCTGGAACCACATTTTTCTGTGTGGATCTCTCACTTAACTATCTTGTTCTCCCTTCTGTCAGCTACAACATTAGGCCCCTTAAGAATGCCAATCCTCAGGTTTCCCCCAAAGAAGCTACTACACCATTTGGTATCCAATTTGGATGCTAAATAAATAATTTCTGACTAAGGATTAATGCAAGGGGTAAAACTGGTTTATGAAGTAAGTTTAAAATACTGTAATTATTTATGAAGAACTGGGTTTAATCACTTTAGGCAAGGAGAGTCATGGTTTACATTGGTATAAATATGCCATAGAAATAAAAGATATAAATTTCTAAAGTAAAAATTCAAGCTAAATACCAAAAATTTCCACAAGCCTAATATCAGCAAAAATGTGGAGTGGTTTCCAAAGAGAACTGGCAAAAATCCTATCACTGACAATTCCTAAAGTTAGCTCTAATATACTATGGAAAGAAATACTTCAAGAATCAATCCTGCATTGGCAGGGGAAATGGACCTGGTTTAATTAGTCTTTTCTATCACCAGTTCCTATAGTTACGGGGAAATATTGAAAAATTGGAAAAAATTCTTGAATCTTAGAGAAGTTTTTCTGCATTGTAGATATTATATAAGTTAGACTGGAAGATCAAGGTTAAATCATTTTCACAGCATTCAAAGAAGTTGGATGTTGTCACAAAACAACAGAATTTGGAGTACAGAATTTCTTTTGCTATAATCTGTTCTCTGTATGTCCCAAAGTGCTTTACAAATTAATGAGGCAGATATTGGCAGAATAGTGACTTCAATAGGCAAACATAGACTCTCCTAAGTACTCAGTAATACCATTTACAGATCCTCAAATGTTAGAATCTATTTTAAAGCAACACTTCGAAAACATGTCATAGGGTCTTTAATGTCCCAGGTCACCAGAGACAGTAAGAAAAGACCTTATTTTAACATTTAACCTGAGAGGACAACTCCGCTACTACCCCTTCCTTCCTCCCCCCATTATTACACTCTTTGAATTAGGGATGAGGCAATATTCCAGTATGGGAATTCAACTCATATCTAGCTGAATGGCATCAGGCTTTCCTGACCCTTGAACTCTCTCTTTTGTCCAGATCTCCAGAGAATCAAATGTGTCGCACATGGAGTAGCTTATATTAAATAACAACTCTAAGGAAAAAGAAATATCTTGCCCAGAATGAGCCACATTCTGTCATAACTCACTTACTTTCCTGTTTAAAGTTAAAAGTAAGTAATTCTGTTAGTTAGTTTAATATTTATACAATATAACCACTGTTTTCTAAAAAGATCCAGCTACCCAAAAAGAATTTTTAAATAGAGAGTGCCAGGAAAGATGCATGTTACAAGGGATGTTAAATGTGGAACAAAAGAGATATAGATGGGAATGTTATATTGTCCGCCCACATCCTTAAAGGTATTCAATTTGAAGCAACGTTTACTAAGCTCATACTTGAAACAGTCTAAGGTTTGCTGGGAGATAGGGCACTTTGTGTGTGTGTGTGTGTGTGTGTGTGTGTGTGTGTGTGTGTGTTTATGCTTTCACACTTTACAGTTTAATTTTTGATTTTAAATAAAATTGAAAATACACAAAGGAATTCTAGCTGATCTAAGACTTGGAGAGGGATAATGTATTTATGTCGCAAATACACCGCACAAGAAAATATAGCACTTTTAACATAAAAGCATCTCTCTGAATGTGTCATGAGGAATTTGTGTAGGGCCTTGTTCTCAGATAGACCAAAAGATGCAAATGCCATGTTAACAGAGGAGAAAATCAAAGAATGACATCCGGAGGACAAGCCAGAGCTACAATTTATCTGCATAATTCTTGACAGACCAGTGGCAACTTCTAAGCTACAAATATTATTTGCTGATGATGCCAAGGAAGCTCCTATTGTCACCCTTTTTAAGGACAGGGAACAATATTTTGTTCCTTAACGTAGGGTGTTGTCATCATAAGTCAGCAGGAGCTCTTTGAACAGTTAAAAGTAGATGTGACCAACTGCATTTAAGTGTAGACCATTAATAATTTTTATATGACAAGTTTTCATAAAACCAGATATAATTATGGCATAAGAATAAAATACGGAGTAGCAGAGCCAGGATGCAACAATGAAAAATATAGAGAAAGAAGGCAAAAGAGAAAGGAATGAGCATTTATTAAGCACCTACTCCAGGTACTGTGACAAGTGCTTCACAAATATTTCCTTTGCATGTTCTCTATTGAGATTTGCTTGCATTGTATTTCCTTTATCAGATTATTCTTTCTTGTAGATATGATTTCTCCTGCATAAAAAATGATGCAATAACTATACATATATTCGATTTCTTAAGTATTCTAACATAATTATCATGTAGTGGATATCCTGCCATCTAGGGGAGGGGTGGGGAGTAGGGGGGAAAAATTTGTAACAGAAAGCTTTGTAAGGGTTAATGTTTAGGAATTACCCATACATATGTTTTGCAAATAAAAAGTATTAATAAAAAAAAATTTCCTTTGATCTTGTTTTTGGTGAATTCCCTAGAAAATTGGAAAAGGAAAATGTCCTTAAATAAGGAAAATTAGTAGGAAGTTGTACAAAATATGTACAGTCTAATTTATTTTTTCTTTTCTCACTGATATTAAATTCATGATGGAAAGTCAAAGAAAAATTATACCAAACCATTTGTCCTTCTCAAAAGCATAAGTACTTCCATTATGTAAATTCTTTTAAGTATTTAATCACTTAAAAAATTCCAAATTCAGTTGCTATTTACCAATTTAATATTCTTAAAATTACAATTCAGAGAAATATTGATCTTTAAAGCTTAATTGAATAGTAGTTTGAGGATAAAAATAAGGAAGACCAAGCCTTTTCTATAATCAAAAGTTGGTTTTGCTTCACCCACTGAAGGATATAATGGATCAGCAAGGATGAGAAACTGTACTTCACATATTCCAACCTATCAATTTGCCATAACAATGTACTGCATCATTACTTTGTGTTTTGGAGCCAATCATTCCTGAATTTAATTGGTCATAAACAATATGTCCCTAGAGGTAGAGTTCTATGAGACCAAGTCTAGACAAATCACTGGGGAATAAAATTCTACACAACAACCACTTAGTTTAGATTTCCAGAAGGAGTGAATTAACCAGATAAAAAATTTCCAATTACCATCTCATCAAGGACATATGAGATAATGTTTATGGAATAAAGATAAGAACTGGACTTGTGATTTCATTGGCATAGTTAACTTCCAAGTGAGAAAACTCGATTTACCAATGAAGGTTACACCTACTCCACAACTTTTACCATTTGAGAGGTGCCAAGAGCAGGGTTATCAAGCTAAATTAGAGATGAGGTCATTAATTCATGTGTAAAAATGCCTACAGGCCACATATTGACTTTGTTTTAAAATGAAATATTATCTATGTTTTATTATGTTAAATGTTTTTATTTGTAAAATAAATTATATTTGTAAATGAAATTACATTTTAATCTGGTTCAGGTTGCATTCAGAGAAGTTGTAGGCTGCCCACTGGTCATATTTGATGCCTCTGGCCAAGAGCATTAAAAGGTTAAAAGATGTGCCTCAGTTTGCCAACATGCATCAAAAGCTCAATTTGAACCCAGGTCTCTCTGAGCTAGTGGCCAAATTTCTGTTTGTTTGCCATGTCTCCTCTCAAAGTACATTTAAAATGCTTTGTAAATTATAAGACCTCCTAATGTCTTATAAACATGTAAAGAATAATTATTGTTCATAATCTACAAGGTATCTCTGTAATTCTCAGATAAATCTTTAGCTTATTATGATTTTCTACCCCATAACTTTCCTCCCTATCTGTAGTTATGCTTAACTTTAAAAGGAATTATGGGGGGGCGGAGCCAAGATGGCGAACTGCAGACAGCTTTCTCTGTGAACTCCTGGGACATTCCCTCAAACCCAGACAAAGTAAGCCTTCCAACTGGTTTCTGAGTGAGGGCCCCACCAAGCATTTGGACTACAACGCACCTCTATCAAAGATCTACCTTGAAAGAACTCCAGAGAAGGTTAGCCTCAGGGGAAATCGGCCACTGGTTGCGATCAGACTCCAGCTGGGGCGGAAGTCAGGGCTACGATAGAGGGGCGGTTTTGGGGCACCCAGGAAGCCCCTGGGAGATACCTGGGCCACTTTGCTCTGCTTGCGGGCAGGTGCTTTGGCAGATCTGCCTTTGGAAAAGGGTGGATCGAGAGCAGCTGAAAACGTGGTCCTAGTGCGAATCTAGCCCGAACAGCCTCAGACCGGAAGTCAACTCGGCAAACTGCCCCAGGGCAAATACAAATTGTTGCAGTTTTTTCTGCTTTTGACCAATATCCCAACTTTAAATCATGAGCAAGAAGCAGAAGAGAGCTCTCACCATAGAAAGATTTTACGGAGAAAAAATAGAACAGTCCCCAGATCCTGACATTATGAAAACAATCCCAGATGAAGCCACAAAGGCAGACTTAAGTTGGTCTCCCTTTCAGAAGGCTTACCTGGATGATTGCATTAAGAATCTCAAAAGAGAGCTAGAAGAAGAATGGGGAAATAAATTGAGATCAGGGCAACAGAAATATCAAAAACTGGAAAATAGGACTGCTGAATTGGAAAAAGAAAACAGTTCACTGAAAAACAAAATTGGTGAATTGGAAAAAATCACCAATTCACTGGAAAATAAAAATGGTGAACTGAAAAACAAAATTGGTGAATTGGAAAAAGACAACAATTCACTGAAAAATAAAACTGGCAAAATGGAAAAGGAATGCATTGAATCAAGAAATTCAATTGGCCAGCTACAAAAGGAGCTAAAAAAGATAACTGAAGGAAATAATACTTTAAAAATTAAAATTGAACAAATAGAAGTAAATGACTCAATAAGACTTCAACAATCAGTTAAACAAAAACAAAAAAATGAAAAAATAGAAGAAAATATGAAATATCTCCTAGGAAAAACAACTGACTTGGAAAACAGATCCAGGAGAGACAATTTAAGGATTATCGGACTCCCTGAAAGCCACGATGAAAAAAAGAACCTGGATGCTATCTTCCAGGAAATCATGAAAGAGAATTGCCCTGATGTTTTAGAATCAGAA
>JAJPUD010004819.1:32895-56528 GCA_023553655.1 Myrmecobius fasciatus | reverse complement strand
AAGTTTGGAAATATGTATACATATATTCGATTTGCCAATATTTTAACATAATTAACATGTAGTGGATATCCTGCCATCTAGGGGAGGGGTGGGGAGTTGGGGGAACAATTTGTAACGGAAAGCTATGTAAGGGTTATTGTAGAAGAATTACCCACACATATGTTATGCAAATAAAATTTAAAAAAATTTAAAAAAAGGAATTATGAATATTGAAGTGATTTCAATGCATACAATTAAAAAGAAGGAATTTTGGATTATCTGGGAGGCTGAAGAAAGTGAGATTTCTGTATCATTGGAAATCTGTCCTTTTTCTCCCTATTAATATCCTGGACCCTGTGATGTTCTTTCCTTAAGAAGGTTATGGCCACCACCTAGACAATTAACAAATAGGAGGGTTTATTTCACAGGTGCACAGAATCTCAGAGTTTAAAGGAACCCCAGAGATCCTCAGATACAAACTTTGTCTAGTGAGAAATCCTAGTTTATATAGCATCACTAAGAAGTGGCCCATCAGCTCTTGTTGAAATAATTCAAGTGAGAAGAAATTAACTATATCCCAAGGCCATACTTTGGAACAATTCTAAGTATGAAGTTTGTTCCTTAGGTTGGGTCATGCTTCTCTTCACTGCTATAATTTCTTCTCAAACTAAGCAGAGTAAATTGAATCCTATTCCACATTACAAACTTTCAAATACTTGAAGACAAATATATTAGAACTACCAAAATCCTTTTTTGATGATGATCATTGTAACAGCTAGTATTTGTGTAGTGCTTTAAGGTTTGCAAAGTGCTTTAAAAACATTTCATTTTAATCTCATTACAACCCTAGAAGGTAAGGGCTATTATTGTCCTCATTTTACAGATAAAGAAATTGAAGATAAAAAAGTTAAGTGACTTGTCTAGGCTCACAAAGCTATGAGCCTAGCTTTTTCTTAGGCTGTTTTTCAAAATCAGATCTTCTTGATTCCAGGTCCTGTGCCCAATGCACTAACTGTTTATCTACTTGTTTAAATCAGTCTTCTTATGATATGATCCCCATTTTCTTCCTGATATCCTTTCTCTATATGTTCTCTGCCTTGTAACATCCTTCTTGAAATGTAGGACCCAAAACTGAACAAAATATCCTAGATACAGCCTGACCAGGCCAAGAAAAACGGGATCTTCACTATCTATACCTCAGACACAATACCTCCCTCTAAATACAACAAAGATAACATAACTTCATCAAATTCCTTGGTAAAATCAAAGAAAAAAAATATTCCCAAGCATAATCCTAGTGTACCTATTTAGTATTCTTACTGAAAAGAAAATTAGATATTACTACTATTTTTCTTTTTTTTCAATTAACATGCAATTACTTTCTTCCATTTCCCTATCTACACTGAAAGAAAAATAAAACAACTCTTGTAATAAATATACATATTAAAATAAAACAAATTCCTATGATTGTTCTGTCCAGCATGTGTGTCTCATTTAATGTAGTCCATCACCTCTGTTAGAAGAGTAGCTTTCTTCCTGATTAGTCATCTGGAATCATGATTAGTTAATGTGTTGATCAGAGTTAAGAAATGACCATTTCTTGATAATTTCATTCTAATTCTTAATGCTCACTATTTCCTTTCCTAGACATTCAACATCTCTCAATAGTAGAGTATAAATTTTGGAAGAATCCAAAATCAAGCTCACTGGATAGTTGTCTATAGACTCCCTTTTCTTGTTTTTTGAAAATTAGGAGATGTCCTTTTTGGTTTTTGTAGCACTTCCATTTTCCCAGTCTTCTTAAATCACACGTTGTCTTCCTAATTTGACATATAGTTTCTTCTAGTCTTAGTGACCCAAGCTCATCAGTAGGTATTTGTACTTTTTTTTTTAAATAACACTTCATATTTATATGACACTTTGAGGTTTACAGAAGGCTTTTCTCATTTTAGTTCTGAAAGTAATATAAGTTAACCCCATTTTACAGATAAGAAAGCTGAGGCTAAGTGAGTTTATGATATTTTATTAGGGACAACAGGTAATAAATATTGCAGTCAAAATTTCAAATTATTTTCCTTTTAATTCCAGGCAAGATGGGATGGGATGGGACAGTGAAAACCTTAAATGCAAAGTATTCTATACTTTATTTGAAAGCCACTAAAGGTTTTTTAATAGAATGGCATGACCAGATCTAAATTTAATAAATATCATTTATACAACTGTTGAAAGATTAAATGAAAGACAAGAAAAAAAAGAAAGAAAGCAAACAGTTAAAGTAGAAAAAAAATGTTAGAAAGCCACTTCAACTAAGTGGCAATAATAGCTCATATAAGGGAGAAGAGATAAAAAGGGATAGAAACAAGAAACCTGAATATGAGGTGTAAGAGTGGAAAAAGTATCAAAGAAAACTTCTAAATTTTGAAGGTAAGAAACAAGATGAATGTGATATCACAGACAAATAATGAAGGCAAAAGGAAGAAGAAACACATTTTGAGGAGGAGAGAGAGCGGACAAATGCAGTTTGGAAAATTCTGAGTTTGCCATAATGGTAGAACATTCAGGGAAAATCTTATGTAAGAAATTGGAGATGTAGGTGGGGAATTGAGAAGATATAGCAGGGTAAGATGCAAAGATACTGGAAATGCTGGCTTGGAAAGGATAACAAACCACTGGAATAAATATAGACACACCCTGGAGGAACAACCATATGGCCAAATTAAGAAGATGGGGAGTCAGTAAAGGAGACAGAGAAGGAATAGTTACAAATGTAGAAGGAAACCTAGAGAGTGACAATAAATACTGACAAAAGTTTAGAACAATGAAGAGAGTAAAGAAATGGGACAATAGTTAAATGAGCTAGAAGGATCAAAGTAAAATTTTCTCCCCCAATATTGGGGAGTCCTGACAATGTTTATGGGAAAAGAAGAAATTAGGGCCCAGAATTATTTTTTGCTACTTTATCAACACAGGTGGTTAGTGGAAGAGTTGGGTCTAAGACTCAGGTCTCTTGACTTCTACTTCCCATTACCCCTCTTATTACACAGCGCTGCCTTTGCTTATTATCTATAAAACAAAGAGCCTAGGTAAGCATATTTGTGGTCGGGAATGTAGAGTAAGAATTTAAAGACAAGATACAGAGTACCAAAAACAAGATAACTGGATATGGCTCATTGGTCAAGATCATAGTGGGGCAGAATACTAAATCAAAGTTAGTGATTTACATCTAGAATGCAGGGAAGAAGGTGAAAGCTCAAAGGTTAGGATTCCCTTAGTCAGTTCAGAAAAGGAGTTTGCTCCAGGGGGACTGACATCTCAGGGTTCAGAACCTGAGGCTCAAATCCTTCACAAACTGTGGAATAAGAAGTCAATGTCCATCTCAAATAATCTACTCTTTGGTATCCACATTAAAGGGACGATTTAATCAAGAAATAATGATGGCACACTCCTAAATGTTCCTATCTTGCCTCTTAAATGCATTTCTATTAGCAAATATACATTCTATTCATATATTCTTTCAGAATTGCTGGAGTGATTTAGCTCTTATTTTAAAATATAGCTAAGCATTTCTGCAAGTGTTCAAGCATCAGGTGGACGAAATAATAGTGACTTACATTTACATCTTGGTTCTCAACTGTCAGTGCATTTACTGGCTGTCAGTAAAAGAGAAAAATAAAAAAAAATGACTGTCAGTAAAGAAAGAAGGGAAAGGGTGCCAGTAAATGTGGGGAAAATAATTTAGAAAAATATTTTACCCACTCCAGCATTAGTTTCTATCCTGTGTGAAAAGTATAACTACATAATGTGAATTGTTTGATGTCTCAAAATGGTAGATTATGGGAAAGTTGAAAATGCATGAGCAAAAAGAGAATTTGAATGACTCTCAATTTGCTTTGAAATCACAATTTCTAAGCTATGTTCAGGCTAATGCCAACACACCTGTCATTCATGCAGAAAAATCACAGCAGTTCTCAGGTTTCCTGATGTCATTTGAATGGGACAGAACAGGGCAGGCTCAAGTTATAGGAGATCTTAATTTTCCTCAGATAACTCAGAATTTTAATATAACTGTTTTGACACAAATCAAAACCCAAGAGAATTATACAGTGATTGATACATGATTGTGCCCCCCCCTAAGATTAATTATTTTGCAAAACTAAAACTCTTGACAAACCTGCCAATTTTCCTTTTTGCAGTGTGTTCTCATGTGCAGTTCATGGTTTAATGAAAACTTTTTTTAGCACTTGCTATTTAAACTGGGTTAATGAAGAGGCAAATATTCTTGCAAAAGGCTGTCATATAGCTAGATTTTTGGATTTCAATACTTGCATTTAATAAGGTCTAAAAGGACTGAGGATTCAGAAAGACATTAGCTGGAGTTGAGAAAAAACACATAGAAGAGGTTTAAAATAATGAACATAATAGAATAAAAATGTGTGTGTATATACATTAAATAAACATATCCATAATATAATTACACACCAGGGAAATACACTTAAAATATTCAAGCCTTTGAACTCATTGGAATCATGAGCATCCTCCCAGCATTTCCTTGTTATTCTATTATTATTTGACAATTGCTTATCATAAAGAGCTATTTAAAATCTATCAGATGGCTTTATGAAATTAAAACTGGAAAAATGCAAGGGGTGCTGGTGTTAGTATTGAAATTGAATCATTACAACATTCTGTCCATAGATAACAAGCGGCCTGACTAGAACATCAGCTGTGAATATATTTAAATATGGACTTACACATGCAGTATTAGGAAGGTAAAAACAGGATATGAAATAAACATTAGGCATCAACTCTAAGCTCACTGTCAAGAGTACACCCAGGCTTCTACCACAGAGTTCAGCTGAAGGTAACTATCTGTCAAATGTAATCTGTGCAAGTGAATATGCTTAAGCTGGTGCTATGAATCAACCAAAATTGCTTTGGTCTTATTGACATTCAATTGCAAGAAGTTGCAGCTCATCCAGTCCAATAGACAGTCTGACAACACCAAGAGTGCTTCAGTGACAGAAAGCTTTAAATATAGATGCAACTATCATCAGAATACACATGGAACTAAACTTTATGATCCCTCATACCATCTTATGAAATTGGTCAGTCAGTCATCAACTGGCCATAGATACCTAAAGACCACATCACCCTGCTCTACTTTCTGCCAGCTCCTTCACTTAACAAACTACTACTAATCTCTGAAAGGATAATGCTTATAAATTTGATTGACAGGTAAAGGCCTTTGGACCTCAAAGACTTGTTTCTTCTGCATTTTGCTAAACTTTGCCTATTTGCTTTTGATTCTGCTTTTATTTTCTTTTTAATTTTGATCCTAGTACATTTTGATCAATAATCACCTTGCATGCATAAAGATTCAAAGTCTTTTTTCAGACATTACCTCACACATTTTTTGTGATATATGTTGGAAAGAGATTAGAATTCCAATTTACAGATGGAGAGAAGACAAGCAAAGTTAAATATCATTATGTATGCAAAGTAGTAGTTTGCTGGTTCTTTTGCATAACTCATATATGACCTCGTATGGTTCATGTGGACTCTTTGCACCTCAGTTTCCTCTTCAGTCAAGTAAGATGGTTGACCTAAATAATTTCTAAGGTCTCTTCCAAGAGATTTATAGTTCTATGATTTTCAAGGTTCATTCTATCTATTTTTGTTTCACCTTGGGTCCTGTGCCCTCTTATATAAACCCTACTGACATATCATATCCTTTTATTCAAAGGTTTTTGTTATTTATTGAGTATGCTTTTTCCCAGATCTCTTCTTCTATTGTTAAAACTATTTTTAAGAAACTAGCAAATTGTACACAAAAGTTCATGTACCATCATCTTTTTTTATTATACTATGTTACATAAATGTTTATTTTATTCCATAAATAAAAATAAAATGATTTTAATAAAGAATTAAATACACAAATTGGGGCAGCTAGATGGTGCAATGGATAGAGAACTAGTCTTGGAATCAGGAGAACCTGAGTTCAAATCCAGCTCATACATTTGATACTTATTAGCTGTGTGACTCTAGGCAAGTCACTTAACCCCAATTGACTTGAAATAAATGAAGACTATCAAATTACTAGTGACATAGTACAGACTATGTTATATAGTTTGTCCTTACTTTCTAGGAGCCTACATTCTAAAAGAGACTACATTTATGTGAACAAATGCATAGGATCAGAAAATATTTATCTGGGCCCTCTTCACTTCTCGGAGAGACTATTGTAATACTTCAACTAGTTTCCCTTCCTACACTTCCTTCCAATTCATTCAATAGAGTGGATGAATAAATTTTCCTATCATCTCATCATCACTCCACTGCTCCAAAAATTATAGTACTGCCACATTGTTTATGGAATGAAGTACCAACTCCTCAGTCTAGCACTTCAAATCCTTTTAAATATGACCCCAAACTATCTTCCCAGGATTTTCTATCAGTTCTCTCTGAGGTGTATGCTACATTCTGACCAAACTAAGTAATAGCTCTTTTAAATAGTCCTTGAGATTTCTCCTTCCATCTTGACTATTTAAAAGACATCCTGATGTAGTACACTAAACCTGGAGTCGGGAGATATTAGTTCAATATATTTATGTACCCTTCCTATCACTCATATTCTTACCACCCTGCTCTCAGCATCTCTCACTTCTTTTTTTTTTTTTTTTTGCTTTTTGCTTTTTGCTGAGACAATTGGAGTTAAGTGACTTGCCCAGGGTCACACAGCTAGCAAGTGTTAAGTGTCTGAGACCAGATTTGAACTGACTTCAGGGCTGGTACTCTAACCACTGTGCCACCTAGCTGCCCCTCTCACTTCTTATTGATATTGTCATAACTTCCTTATTGGCTTCCCCACTAAATTTCTCCTTACTCCAACTCTTCAACATAGCTGCCAGTAATTTTTCTAAAGGAAGAATCACACACTGATGATTTTCCCATCCTCACCCAATGATCTCCAATGGCTCCCTATTAATTCTAGAAAAACATCAAAAAAAATTTAAAGATTTAAAACTCTTCACAACTTGATTCTTTCCTATATTTCAAGTCATTTTATATATTGCTCTGTCTACTTTATAAAAGAGATATCTGGTCTATTTGTTGTTCTCACACATGATGTTACATCTCCAATTTGTGTCTTTGCACTGACTGTTAATCTTGACTTGGTTTCCTTTAAAACTTAGCTTTAGAAGATCTTTGTTTTCAATTCCTCCCCAGATACTGATGCTTTTGGCTCTAAGGTTACCTTGCATCTACTCCACATTGTATCACATACTGAAGTTGTCTGCAATTTTCTTTGTATCTCCAATGCTTAAAATAGTTCCTATCACTTGGCTAATGCCTAGTAAATATTTGTTGGTTGACTGATTCAGATCCCACCTAGGAAACTTCTAGGAAGTTCCTATGAAGTCATTTAATATCTGAGCCTCATTTTCTTAACTTTTAAAATGAGGCTTTCACTAAGTACCACACAGAGTTATTTTGAAGCTCAAATAAGATAATTTAGATCAAGCATTTTACAAACTACATAAATATCAGTTAATATTATTGTATCTCTTTCCTCTAAATGCTCATAGTACTTTTTACTTCTTTTACAGCATATGTATTCTGTGACAAAATAATTACCTATAAGTTATTTTAGGCCCCAATGACCAATCAACTCCTTAAAGCAGAAATATATTCTTTTTTGTATGCCATGCAGTATTTAATATGTAGAGGACGTACTCAAGTAATATTTGTTTAAAATAATCTTAAAATGATTAACCTATCTACACATGGTCTAAGAGACATGAAGACCCAGGGTTCAAATTTGGTCTTAGACATGTCCTAGCTATGTGATTCTGAGCAATTCACTTTGCCTCAATTTCTTCATCTATAAAATGAACCGGAGAAGGAAATGGCAAATCACTCCAGTATTTTTTGCCAAAAACAAAACAAACCAAAAACAAACAAACAAACAAACAAACCTCAAAGGGACCATGTCAGATACAACTTAAAAAACAACTCAGCAACAAAATCTGAATATACAAATATTTTTCCTCATTCTGCTCTCTCAATTTCTCCTTGACCAGTTGATTAAATTCTCATGCTTCAGTGAGGCAACTAGATAGAGCTATGGATAGAATGCTGAGCTTGGCGTCAGTACAATCTGAGTTCAAATCCAGCCTCAAATCCAGCTTCAGACATTTTCTAGCTGTGTGACTCCAGCCAAGTTACTTAACCTATGTTTGCCTCTGCTTTTTCAACTGTAAAATGGCTTATGAGGATCAACTTAGATAATATTTATTTATAAAGAGCTTAGCATAGTTCCTGGAATACAGTAGGCACTTAAATGCTTATATCCTTCCTTGATATGTTAGAATCTAAATTCCTATGTCCATACCCCAGGGTGATATGGAATTAAGTCCAAGTTTCCAAAACCTGTAGGAAGAATTTAAGCTCAGAAAAATAATACCAAGTTTGAAAATTTCAAGCATATTTCTTAGTACTTAAATATTCAGATGTATTGAAATATGGCTGTAGTTGCCCATAAACTAGTTTTTACAACTCTAAATCAAAGAATCTCAGAGTTGGAAGGCAGATCAGAAGCCATTTAATCCAACTCATACCTGAATAAGAAATATCTCTATTATATTCTGTGACACCATTGCTCTAGCCCCACTCTCTCAGTACCAGATTTGTAACATTTACCACTTCTTTCAGGATTCTTCAGTTGTAATGAGTTTAGGAATTCTCTTGTCTCTGCCATAGTCTGGAACCCCCACTATTTGGGTTTCACCCAGGGACTAGAAGTCAAGCAAATATCCCATTATCTTTTAGAAAGGATATTTATGTCAAAGATGTAACAAGAATAAACATATAAAAATTTTCTCAATCCCCTTCCCCACACTTGCCAGCTCAGTCTCAGTGAAGAGGGGCATTAGGCTGAAAGTTTAGTTCAATTCCTATATATTCCCAACTAGTCCAAGTGCAAAGCCTTCAGATAATACTTTTCAATCACAAAATTTCACCACTAGACTAATTACCACAATTTACTTGGATTTCTGGACCCCCTAACTTGGCTTTTAGGCTCACATCGCAGACTCCACTCCCTAATTAAGGAGGACACACTACTGTAATGATTTGTTATTTAATCCAATCAACCCTCAGGATTTCCAATGTTTCTTTCCCCAGGTACTGTTTTTTTTTCTTTTAGGCAATTTTTTTCCTGAGTAATAAAGATGAATTTTATGTTTCTTTACAATTTTCAAAATGCTTTTCTCCTGATAATTTTGTAAAAAGAAAAAAAAATAGGTAATGTAAGTATTTTTATCCCCATTTTTAAGATAAGAGAACTGAAGAACAATTCAGTTTTGATTTTCCACAGTCACAAAGCTAGTGAGTGACGTAGTAAGAAAGGAAAGAAGCAAATGAGTACTGCTCAAGCACCTAAATGCCACACAGTGTGGTAAGTACTTTATAAATATGATCCCATTTTTTCCTTACAAAAACCCTAGGAGGTAGGTGCTATTCAATTTATTCCTATTTTACAGTAAAGAAAACTGAAGCAGACAAAAATTAAGTGACTTGCCCAGAATAACATCGAAGAAGTATCTGAGGCTGAATTTGCCTTTCGGAATATCTGGTTCCAGGCCTTTCAATCCTTCAATGTGGAAGCTGACAGATCCTGTGTAATTCTAATGACAGTTCCTCGGTATTTGAACTGTTTCTTTCTAGCTGCTTGCAATATCTTTTCCTTGGTGTGATAGTCCTGAAATTTGGCCACGATATTCCTTGGGGTTTTAATTTTGGGGTCTGTTTCTGGAGGTGATCGGTGAATTCTTTCAATGCCAATTTTGCCTTCTGATTCTAAAACATCAGGGCAATTCTCTTTCATGATTTCCTGGAAGATAGCATCCAGGTTCTTTTTTTCATCGTGGCTTTCAGGGAGTCCGATAATCCTTAAATTGTCTCTCCTGGATCTGTTTTCCAAGTCAGTTGTTTTTCCTAGGAGATATTTCATATTTTCTTCTATTTTTTCATTTTTTTGTTTTTGTTTAACTGATTCTTGAAGTCTTATTGAGTCATTTACTTCTATTTGTTCAATTTTAATTTTTAGAGTATTATTTCCTTCAGTTATCTTTTTTAGCTCCTTTTGTAGCTGGCCAATTGAATTTCTGGATTCAATGCATTCTTTTTCCATTTTGCCAGTTTTATTTTTCAGTGAATTGTTGTCTTTTTCCAATTCACCAATTTTGTTTTTCAGTTCACCATTTTTATTTTCCAGTGAATTGGTGATTTTTTCCAATTCACCAATTTTGTTTTTCAGTGAACTGTTTTCTTTTTCCAATTCACCAGTCCTATTTTCCAGTTTTTGATATTTCTGTTGCCCTGATCTCAATTTATTTCCCCATTCTTCTTCTAGCTCTCTTTTGAGATTCTTAATGCAATCATCCAGGTAAGCCTTCTGAAAGGGAGACCAACTTAAGTCTGCCTTTGTGGCTTCATCTGGGATTGTTTTCATAATGTCAGGATCTGGGGACTGTTCTATTTTTTCTCCGTAAAAGCTTTCTATGGTGAGAGCTCTCTTCTGCTTCTTGCTCATGATTTAAAGTTGGGATATTGGTCAAAAGCCGAGAAAACTGCAACAATTTATATTTGCCCTGGGGCAGTTTGCCGAGTTGACTTCCGGTCTGAGGCTGGTCGGGCTAGATTTGCACCAGGACCACGTTTTCAGCTTTTCTCAATCCACCCCCTTCCAAAGGCAGATCTGCCAAAGCACCTGCCCGCAAGCAGAGCAAAGTGGCCCAGGCGTCTCCCAGGGGCTTCCTGGGTGCCCAAAATCTGCCCCTCTATCACAGCCCTGACTTCCGCCCCGGCTGGAGTCCGATCGCGACCAGCGGCCGATTTCCCCTGAGGCTAACCTTCTCTGGAGTTCTTTCAAGGTAGATCTTTTATAGAAGTGCGTTGTAGTCCAAATGCTTGGCGAGGACCTAACTCGGAAACCAGTTTTAAGGCTTACTTTGTCTGGGTTGGGGGAATGTCGGAGGGAGTTCACAGAGAAAGCTGTCCGCAGTTCGCCATCTTGGCTCCGCCCATCTGAGGCTGAATTTGAACTTAGGTCTTCCAGCACTTTACCCACTGTATCACATCACTGCTTAGACCAGAATTCATAAGGATCTTCACTCTAAGTGCAGTATTCTTTCCACGACATAAGAGTAGATTTTAAAAAAAAATAATAACAATTTCCAAAAGAAAAAAAATTACTTTCCCTTCTTTATCCTTCATTTTTCCTGGTTCAAAATATGTTATATGATTTTTTTTTGAAATATATTTTAGCATTTCATCCAATTATCACCTGCCTATGTGTTTTAAAATGATTTTTCTTCCAGGAAACTCAGAATCATAGCAATTCTTTGCTAGTTTCTTCATTGTCTTTAAAATTCCAGTAATCTTTTACTATCTTTTTTTTTTAATAGTCCTTCTAATTCAGAAGTCTAATTACAAATGTCTTGGATTTCATTTCATCACTTCAACAATTCACAATTTCATATGTTTTGCATGACTTCACATGTACAACTGATATCATATTGATTGCCTTCTCAATGGATGGGGGAGGAGTGAGAGAAAAGGAAAGAAATTTGGATCTCAGTTTTTTCAAAAAATGAATGTTGCACATATTAAACCCTAAGAGAATCTACAATTTCACAGTTGTGGGTTTTCATTTCACTGATATAAGCCTTAATAGTTAATCTCTATAACCAAAATAAATCATCAAATAGCAGTCAAACCCCTGGCAATAAATATCCTAAATTTAGCTAAGCTGGTCCCTGGACTTGGCCTGCACATTTTGGTATATCTGTGGCAATGTGTACTTAAATTATTCTCCACAACCTGTTCCTTGAGGCGTGATCCAATGAAGGTGGATTCTTAACATGGCCATATTTACCATTTTTATTTTACCATTCTTTACATTATTATTTGAATCATTATGACCTTTTCTCTTTGAAAAAAAAAAAAGAAATTCTATGAGGTAGAAATTATGAGAGATCCATTCCAGGAATGGGGAGAGACAACTGCCTGTCTTTCTACAACATTCATACAGTAGTCTTATTTTATGAAACAAAATAAATCTAATCCCTCTTCCATATGGAAACTTCTCAAACAGTGGAAGACAGCTGTCACCTTTATTTTATTATTTTTTCCCTCACTCATATCTGAACATTCTCTCCAGTACCTTCATCCTTCTCTTCACTTGTGACATTATACCCTGTAAAATCCCCACCCTGGCTTTTGCACTCATTATTGACTCCTTTCTTGGGGTTATTCTTTTAGGAAGAGCCCAAGCATAGTGTACCACCTCAACTCTCTCTCCAGATTTCTCTCTCCTCCTCACCTGCCTTTTTGCCTTACTCTTTCTTCCTGTCTCCCCCTTCTTTTTAGCTTCCCTTGTCACCAGTTGTCTTCACCTATGTTAATTCTGGAAGAATAAGGCTGAAGACTTTGCAAAACTGTGCCTCATTTAAATACAATTCATTTGCAAATCAATACAACACCTTCCTGACATCACTGGTCTTCTTCAAAAATAATGAATTACAATCATGTTCCCCCATTAGATTGTCATCTAAATGAGGGTAAAATCTTGCTTGCATGTATTTGAACCAAAGTACTTGACACAGCATGCACTTAATAAATATTTTATCATTCAAAGTAAATGTCTCCAATTTCAATCTATCTTCATTTAGTATGGCTTTGAATTTCTTCAACATCCTCATAAAATTCCTGAGGACATGATACAGCTTCTTAATATTTTTAAAGTATGACACATGGAACTATACCCAACAAGTGCCCTAAATGTGGTCTGATTTGGACATTTACTAGTTACTCAATTTAGTTGGGCAACTAGATAGCATTGTAAACTCAGAAATCTGGAGTCTTAAAGACCTAAGTTCAAATTTGGCCTCAGATACTTATTAGCTGTGTGATCTTGGGCAAGCCACTTAACTTTTTGCCTCAGTTTCCTCATCTGCAAATGAGCTGAAGAAGGAAATGGCAAACCCCTTTATTATCTTTGCCAAGAATATGCCAATGGGATCACAAAGTCTCAGGTATAACTGAAAAATAATTGAACAACATATTGAACAACAATATGGTTACCTGAGTATGGTCACAATAAAAATCAAAAGTTCATAATTATAAAATGTTAATCTAAATAAAATTCTTACTAACTCATTTGAAAGATAATCCTTGCTAGTTTTTTAAAATCTATAATTCTAGTAATTCTCGTTATGTCTGCAGGACAAGTTACTCTTATGCTGCAAATGAAAGAAACTCCTTGTCATCAAAGCTGAAATTATCAAACTGGTTTCTTTTCCAAGTCACAAGGCAGTTCACATCGAAGTCCTAGCAGTCATTATGGTGATTCAAAAAGAGTTAAGTTTCAAATGTTCAATAAGCTGAATTTTTAGCATCTTGGGATAGCACAAAAACAAGAACCTAAATTAATCAAAACAAATTGCTGATCTCGTGTTTGACAAATCCCCAGCTTTTGGGATAAGTACTCACTATTTGACAAAAACTGCTGGGAAAATTGGAAACTAATATGGAAGAAATTAGGGCTTGATTCACACCTAACACCACATACCAAGATAAGATTTAAATGGGTTCATCATTTAGATATAAAGAGTGAAATTATAAGCAAATTAGAGGAACGTAGGATAGTTTATCTTTCAGATCTGTGGAGAAGGAAGGAATTTGTGTCCAAAGAAGAACTGGAACTCATACTTGAACACCACCAGATAGATAATTTTGATTATATTAAATTAAAAAGTTTTGATCTATTAAAGAAATTGATCTATTAAAGGCCTCATTTCTAAAATACATAGAGAATTGTCTCATATTTATAAGAATTCAAGCCACTCTCCAATCGATAAATGGTCAAAGGATATGAACAGCCAATTTTCAGATGAAGAAATTAAAATTATTCCTAGCCATAGGAATCACTCCAAATCACTATTGATCAGAGAAATGTAAATTAAGATAACTCTGAGATACCATTACACACCTGTCAGATTGGCTAAAATGACAGGAAATGATAATGACGAATGTTGGAGGGGATGTGGGAAAACTGGGACACTGATACATTGTTGGTGGAACTGTGAACAGATCCAGCCATTCTGGAGAGCAATTTGGAACTATGCTCAAAAAGTTATCAAATTGTGCATACCCTTTGACCCAGCAGTGTTTCTACTGGGCCTATATCCCAAAGAGATCTTAAAGGAAGGAAAGGGACCCACATGTGCAAAGATGTTTGTGGCAGCTCTTTTTGTAGTGGCTAGAAACTGGAAACTGAGTGGATGCTCATCAATTGGAGAATGGCTGAATAAATTATGGTATATGAATGTCATGAAATATTATTGTTCTGTAAGAAATGACCAACAAGATGATTTCATAGAGGCCTGGAGAGACTTGCATGAACTGATGCTAAGTGAAATGAGCAGAACCAGGAGAGCATTATACATGGCAACAACAAGACTATATGATGATCAGTTCTGATGGACGTGACTCTTTTCAACAATGAGATGATTCAAACCAGTTCCAGTTGTTCAGTGATGAAGAGAGCAATCTACACAGAGAGAGGACTGTGGACCACAATATAGCATTTTCAGTCTTTCTATTGTTGTTTACTTGCATTTTGTTTTCTTTCTCAGTTTTTTTTTCTTTTTGATCTGATTTTTTCTTGTGCAGCAAGAAAACTGTATAACTATATATACATATATTGGATTTAACATATATTGTAACATATTTAACATGTATTAGACTACCTGCCATCTAGAGGAGTGGGGGGGGGAAGAGGGCAAAATTTGGAACAGAAGGTTTTGCAAGGGTCAATGCTGAAAACTTACCCATGCATATGTTTTGTAAATAAAAAAACCTTAATAAAAATAAATAAAAGAATGAATTTTAAAAAGGTTAAAAACAAAACAAAGCAAAACAAATTGCTGCCAAAGCTGTAATTCAAACTCTCCCCAAAAAGCATATGATTCTTTATCCAGATGGCTCTCTTTGTTTAAAATGGAGTGCTAGCCATGTTTTATTCCTTTAAGCAAAATTTTAATATATACATATGCACACATGTACAATTATATATTTTTATTTCTTTTATTTTTTTGCTTTTTTGCTGAGGCAATTGAGGTTAAGTGACTTGCCCAGGGTCACACAGCTAGGGAATGTTAAGTGTCTGAGACCAGATTTGAATTCAGGTCTTCCTGACTTGAGGGCTGGTGCTCTATCCACTGCATCACCTAGCTGCCCCTACAATTATATATTATATAAATAATATATATTATCTTAAAATTTTAAACCAAGTTGTGTTTGAATTACCCATTTTGTTTTTAAGTTGAGAACTGATCTCTTACATGTATGAAAGGCATAGTCATCTAGCATTGATACTTTAAATAATTAGTAGCATTTTGATCATGAAACTACAAAAGGACAGCCCAGGTCCTGCCCACTGCAGAGTAAAAGATCTCAAGAAATGACTCTGTTTTGTTATACAGATTCACCTTGAAGGATTTATAGATAGATTTGAATTAGACTGTTATAAGATGAGGACAGATTGTAATCTGCCCTATTGGTGGGAATACTCACATCAGTGAGATCATGAAACCACTGAAGAATACCAACATTCCATACATCAACTTATAAACATATTTCAAATGAATGTTTCAGTTTCATTAATTATTATATACAGCACAGAAGACAATTTTAACAAATCTGACAGCATATACATAAAAATATGGGAAGAAATTCTGCATACTCTTGTACATACACCCTATTAGTACCTAGAAAAATTGACCAACATACTTGAATGAATTTATTCGAATGTTTTCTCTATTTATAAATCACATCACATTCGTATTCATCACAATCATCCTGACAACATTTAGCTGGCTCCTTAGCTGGCAAACTGTTACCTTCTCCAAGTGTTGCTACTTCATAAAGTACTTGCAATATTAATTCATTCATTTAGTCAACAAATTTATTGAGCACCTACTAAGTGCAAGACACTTTACTAGACAGGCCTAAAGCTAAAGATAACTAAAGTGAAATTTGTATTCTCAAAGAGCTTATAACTAGGAGAGTTGAGAATAAAATGTAGAACATGACCACTGCATGAGAGGTACGTAATCTTTTGAAAAGGGAGAACTGACTCTATCCAGAGGAATCAGAGAAAGTTTCATCAGGAATCAAATAAATGAGTGAGGCCTTAAAGGTTAACTAGGAGTACAACAGGCAAAAATTGGCAGAGAAGAAATTCCAGGAGTAGGAAATGGCATGAATGAAGGCACAAATCATTTGACCTGTTCAGGAAATTATAGGTTTAATCAAACAAAGCATAGCTAGCAGATAGAGAGCCTGTAGTAGAGTTAGGATGGGGTGGGGATCAAGTCCTACAGACACATACTAGTTGTATGACCTTGGGAAAATCACTTGTTCTTATGGCACTTCAGTTTTCTAATCTGTAAAACAAGGGTAATAATATTACCAGGTAATTCTGTAAGAATTCAAATTGCAAAAGTTATCAATCTGTATTTGGGCACATAGATGGCTCAGAAGATAGAACTCAGGGCCTGAAGTCAGGAAGATTTGAGTTCAAATACGACCCCAGACACCCCAGACCCTGGACATGTCACTTAACCCTCGTTACCTCAGTTTCCTCATCTGTCAAGTAGAATGGAGAAGGAAATGGTGTCTTTTGCCAAGAAAATCCTAAATGGGATCACGAAGAGTCAGAGATGACTGAAATGACTGAATAACAAATTTGAAGGGGGAATTTTCTCAACAGGTGCTCCCTATTGATGAAATCACAAGTCTTGGATCAAAAACCAAAAGAAAATGAAGTGAGGAGAGCCCACAAAGGAAATGTATGAGATAGCACTGAAAAAAGTTTGGCAATATATTATTGAGTGCTTTAAATGCCAGGGTAAATAAGGAATCTGGATTTCATTCAGGAGGTAATAGGGAGTAATTAATGTTTTTTTGAGCAGAGAAATGATATGATCAGAGATATGTAAAGAAAATTAAACTGACAGCATATGTAAGATGGATTGGAAAAGGGAAAGAAGAGAAGCAGTGGGATGGATTAGGATGCTATTGCAGTAATCAGGAGATAGTAGCAAATATTTAAATAAAAGTCTTGTAAACTGAAGTGAGAAAGGATTCCTTATAGAAAGCAATCTAACATAGATCAATCAAGTATGAGAAGCAGAGAAAAACCATCCTGAATTTCCTTTCTAGGATCTCAGATAGCTCTCTGTACAGTGTTTCTCTGATGCTCTTGCTCCTGTTTTATTGTACTTTGTAGTTGTTATATAATCATTATTTGCACTGCATAGTTGTTCAAGTGTTCTATCTCCCCAGAGCAGGGACTGTGTTTTAATTATAGTTGTATAATCCCTAGGTCCTAGGAAGGTGCTAATTATAGAATAGACATTTAACAAAAAGTTATTGAATACATTAATGAATGAGAAATTTCAATCAATCAATAAACATTTATTAAGTGTCTTATGTCTCAGACACTATGGTAAGCACTGAAGATATAAAAAAGAATCAAGGACAATCCCTGCTCTCAAGGAATTTACAATCTAATGAGAAAGACAACATGCAAACAAACCTATATAAAACCAACTATGTTAACAGTAAACAGGCAATAATTACCAGAAGAAAGGCACTGGAAATAAGATGGGTTGGGAAAGCCTTCTTGTATAAAATGGAATTTTTGTTGAGACTTAAAGAAAGCCATGGGAGTCAGTAGGTGAAGTTGAGGAGGAAGAACATGCTTGAAAAGCAGACAGAAAAGATTGCTGGAGCTGAGAGATTAGATACCTTGTTCACAGAAGAGTCATAAAGCCAGTGTCAATGGATTAGGGAGTAACTATCAGGTATAACAAGACAAGAAAAAAAGGGGCGGTTTGAGCATAGTGCTTTTCATTTGCTCCTGGAGGTGATAAAGAACCACTAGAGTATACTAAGTAGAGGGATGACATGATTAGATGTACATTTTAGGAAAAAAAAGCATTTTGGTAGCCGAAGGATAGACTGAAGTCAGGAGACATTTGAGCTTAGCAGACCAATCAGCGGGCTATTGCAATAATCAAGGCATAATAAGGTGATGAAGGCCTGCACCAGAATGGTGGTATTTGAGAGAAGGGGGAACATTCAAGAGACATCACAAAGGTGAAATCAATAGGCCTTGGCAAGAATGTGGGTATACGAATGAAAAAGGAAATAGAATAAGAGATAGTGAGGAGTCAAGGATAACTCTTAGATTGTGAACGTAAAGGGGTGGGAGGATGTTGTTCATTACAAAAAGGAGAAGATACAAGGTTTGGGGAGAATGCTAAAGAGTTTCACTGTAGGCTTATTGAGTTTGAGATGCCACTGGACATCCAGCTTGAGATTGTGAAGGGCAGTTGGAATTGTAAGACTGGAGGCTTAACGATTTAGATCTATGCCCAAAGGGCTATCAAACTACATCCCATTCAATCCAATAATGTCTTTATTGGATCTGTATCCCAAAAAGATCATAAAAAAGGGAAGGAGACCCACATGCGCAAAAAATGTTTGTAGCAATCCTTTTTATAGTGGCAAGGAACTGGAAACTGGAAATGGCTGAATAAGTTATGGTATATAATGTAATTGAATATTATTGTTCTACAAGAAATGATCAGCAGGATGATTTCAGAAAGGCCTGGAAAGACTTGTATAAACTGATTTTGAGTGAAGTGAGTAGAACCAAGAGAACATTGTACATAGCAACAACAAAATTATGTGATAATCAATTGTGATGGACTTGATTCTTTTCAGCAATGAAGTGATTCAGGCCAATTCCAATAGACTAGTGATAGAGTTATCTGCAGATAACTCCATCAGAAAGAGGATTGTCGGGACTGAATATGGATCACAGCATAGTATTTCCACTTTTTTTTGTTGTTGTAATTTGCTTGCCTTTTTCCTTTCTCATATTTTTTGATCCAATTTTTCTTGTGCAACATAAATGCAGAAATATGTTTAGAAGAATTACATATGTTTGATCATATTGGATTGCTTGCTATCTGGGGGAAAGTAGGGAGGAGAGAGAGGAAGAAAATTTTGGAACATAAGGTTTTGCAAAAGTGAATGTTGAAAACTATCTTTGCATCTATTTTGAAAATAAAAAGTTATTATTAAAATTAAAAAAAAGATTGGAGACTCAAGAGAGATTGGGGTGATATGAGAATTATCATGTCAAGATGATAATTTAAAGTCATACAAGCTGATAAGATTACTAAGTGAAGTAGTATAAAGGGAGAAGAGGAGTCCAGACAGACTTGTGAGAGACACCTATGGTTTTGAGGACATAAGCTGGACTGGAATAGAAACTGCCTGTGTCTGATTGGATATGACAGAGGAGAAAGTAGAGAAACAGCAGAAGACTTCCTTTAATATTTCCCTGACAAAAAACAAAATCATCTCACATGAGATTCCTCAATTTCATTCCATTTCTTATAATTTCTCAGTGATACCAAACACTTTCTTTCTTTCTCATTTTGTCAATAAAGAAATATATGAAATCTTCACCAAGTGCCCTTGATCTTATTCCCTCTCAACTAGTCTAGTATCTTGCTTCAGTTGTTAGCTTTTTTTCTTCTTCTCTCTTAAGCATATTCAAAGTTCTTTCACCATTGGCTTCTGTCTGTTTATAAATTTATTCATGTTTCCTTGTATGCACCACCCCATCTTCATCCTCATTATTACTAAGTTTCAGGAAATTTTTTTTTTACCTATACCTAATGCCTCTCTTTCTGCATCACCTACGTCTTCTTCAACCCCTGTAAATATAATTTTAACTCCTTTTATTTTATTGATAACGCTCAAAAGCCACCAATAACCCCCTAATAAAAACTACAATAATCTATTTTTCATCCTCATCCTCCTTGAATTCTCTTCATTTTCAACATTATTAATCTTTCTCTATTTTATGCTTTGTTTCCTCAGGTTCACACACAATCTCTAGGGTTTTTTTCCATTTTATTAATTTCCTGTCTTCATGTCTTCCCCCTACTCCAAGTGAGTATTCTCCAAGAGTCTACTCTTGTTCCTCTTTCTCTACATAAATTATTTCCCCTTCAAAATATTTATCCCCAGAAGGAATTTTACTTAGGGTGATTTCAAAACTATTTTTGAGATTCCCTGTTTCCCAGAGCTAATGCCCAGCAAGCAAGTTGTGCCCTGAGCTTGGCATAACAATAATCCTTTGTGTTCTGGATGACCTCGCCCTCTGGCAAACCATATTCCTTGCACCAACATCAGGTGCTCATGGAGGGATTTAGCTACCCTTATTTCCCAGGACCATCCATCACATGTTCACAATCCCTCTTCCTTGTAACTATCAGGTACTGCATTTCTGTACCTATTCTGTACCCTGCAGAGTAATTATGACTTCCAATACTTGCAACAATGACTGTTTTCATGGGACTCGTTTTCCCAAGAAATGCCCACCATGAGAACTGTCTTAAGACCTAAAAAAGATTGTGTAGTAATCCAGCGCTTTTCATGCATGTAGTGGTCCCAACATCAGCAACATTAAGCACTCCTTTTTAGGGGGAGAGGGAGTGCTCCATTTACAAGTATCATTTTCCACACTCTGAAATTAAACTTCTGTTTGTTTTCTGACTTTCCTGCCAGTTCCAATCCTGTTGACAATGAGAAAACTTTGCTAAAAGGCACCAAAATAGAGAGGCAGTTAGATTCTGCCATGGATAGGATACTAGACATGGAGTCTGGAAGACCTGAATTCCAATCTTTCCTCAGACATTGCTAGCCTTGTGACCCTGGGCAAGTCCTGTAATCTCTGTCTTCCTCAGTTTCTTCATTTATTTTTAAAAAAAGTTTTCAACTCAATGATTCTTCGAATTCTAAATCTATGATGCTATGGAAATTTAAAAACAGTATCTTTAAAAGATTGTATAGATTTAAAGTTTGTGGTATATTTTTGATAGCACTTTCACTCTTTCAGGAACATAGAAATAACTGGACTTAGCACCTAGTTAGCAAGAATAATTGGTTAAAATATGAAGCAATCAATTTCCTAATAGCGCTGGGACAGAGTTCTTCCCCACCTTTTTTGAGAGATCTAAAACAGGAGTCATACATAAGTTTCGTTTTAGAGGGGGCAGAGTCAGAGAAATCAAAATACTCTTTTTTTTGGAACAGTCACTCTCCTTGGGATGAATTTGGATCTGAGGTCAAACTTCATTCCTTGGGTTGAGAGTCCCTAGACATACTGGAGATGTACAAGGTCATGACTGACTAGAGATTGTAAGCACCAGGATTAGAAAGGAAATAATACTGATTAAAAAAAACTTGTTCTCTAGTGGTAAAAGCCTCCCCAGGCCATTCTGGGCCTGGTAGTGTCCAAGGTTCTTGGAGTCTCTGTTATTTCCTCTAGGACCCAGTATTCCAGGATCCCTCTCCCATAGTGACAGTAGGAAAATCTCAGGATTTCCTGCCCACTCAACTAAATTTGTATTAATTACATATTATATTTTTACATCACAAATTACAAAATTGATTTGAGGACATGTTCAGTTCTGTTTCCCTAGGCAAAATTCACGTTCTTTGCAGTAGTTGTCAAAATCGCTAGTTACAGCTCTGTTTCCATAACTTCTACCACCAATGCTTTACAAATGATTTCTGAATTTGTATTTCCAGCCCCGATGCCTCTTCTGAGCTCCAGTTCTGCATCTTAAATAATACTTAAGAGATTGCTACCAGAACCTCTAAATCACATTGACCAAAGCTACATTCTCCCTTAATATATACCTCCTTCTCATTGCATCATTTATCTGTAGAACCACCATTCACCTAGAATGCGAAGTTTGTAGTTTTCTTCAGTTCTTCCCATTCTCTTATCCTAGATTGTTACTGTTCCTTCTCCCTCTGAGCCACATATCTAGACAATTGCTGATCTTGAAATCAGAGCATTACCAGTTAACTAGAATTAAGCACTTAATACCTGGCAGTCACTGTTCTAAGCATTTCATCAGGAATCCTCCTAACTTCTGTCCTTCCCCACCTCCTAACGATCTTCCAATTTTCTGACATTATAACCAATTTTTTTACATGGTCTGGTCATTCCTTTGCTCAAAAACCTTCATTTTCTCCATATAATCTATAAAGAAAAATTTAAATTCATTGTAATGGAATTAAAGGTTTCACATAATCTGGTACCATTTTAGTTTCTAATTTATATCATATTACCCTTCTCCATGCACTCAACCCTAGAGCCAAACTGTATACCCTTTGGCCCCTCCCATACTGTATAATCACATGGCTGTGTCTTAGAATGCTCTCCATCTCCTTTCTACCTATGTTATAAATTCCAGTTAAATGTTACCTCCTCCAAGATGCTTTAAAAAAGCATCTAGCTTTTGAGAGCTAGAAAGAGCCATCTTAGAAGAAATTATATAAGTTGCCCAAAATGACACAAGTTAGAAGTGGCAGAGTATGATTCCAACCAGACCCCATGATACCAATCTTTCCATTTGTACCATACTGCTTAAAGAAATCTGCTCTCAGATCTTAAGTACTTTATAACATAGAATGTTCTATATTATAATAGTCTACATTGTTTTTTATTCTCCTCTTAGTTGTTAGCTTCTTTCATGAGATAAGGGACCATTACTGAATTCTTTATCTCCTTAATAGAAAGTAGGAGGTACTTAATAACTATGTGATGGTAGTACTTTCAATATTAGTGTAGACATTCAAAAAATAGAAAGAAAAACAGGGCTAACAAAGACACATTGTTTGGGAAATAACCTGAGGTGTTAGTGGGATATCCCAATAGAAATGTTTAATAGGCAGCCTTAAAAAGTTCTCTTTTCCTTTTTTTTTTTAAAGCTCTAGAAAGATTTCAGGAATAAAATAGAAATTTACAAAATTTTGAACATAATGCTGTTTAAATATTTAAGTCAGGGGAGAAGACTTTCTAAGGTCTTGTTTCTTAAAATTTGACCTTGGAAGATGACTTTGATACTGGAATTCATACATCAGAAATATGAAAGCTTCTTCCTCTGATTGAATGACTTCCCTGAAAAATTGTCTTTTGAAGAGCGATTCTCATCCAGTACTCTCCATTATCTATCTGACTACAATTTGGACTTTTCCCTCAAGCCCCCATCAGTTTATCTACTTAGCTTCTTTTTATGAGTTGCTTTCCTCATTAGAATGTAAACTCTTTGAGGGCAGGGTATAGCACTCTTTCTGCTGATGGACTGCCAAAAAATTACTTTGATCTCAATTTTCAAGGAAAAAATTCTTATAAATATCTAGAAAACTAACCTGAAAATGTATTTTTGGTCTTATTTATCTATATGATTTCTTAAATGGTATTTCCCAAATGTCGATATAGAAAAATTGGATAATATTCCATGTAAGAGGAAAATTCAAATATTCTCATATCTTTATATTTCTAGTGAATTTCTTTTTATAGTATTTTGAATTATCCAAATATTTGCCTCAAGTCTCTTTTTCAGGTTGTCACAAAAATGGAATGAATAGTAAAGTACAGTTCCCATATATATATATATATATATATATATATATATATATATATATAT